>CAXHWN010000440.1:0-28979 GCA_964020975.1 Hermodice carunculata
TTGAAAATCCTTAAAAATCAGGAATCCAAAGCAGTGCCACCTAGTAAACAACTGTTTGACCCTTCCACAACAACATATCCATCACATTTCAGCTTAATCTAAAGGACGGTTCTGAGAACAAGTGAAAAATAGCAAAACCATACAAAAAAATTCATTAAAAAATTGCAGCGCCACCTGGTGAACATATAGGGAACTAGGTGTCCCCTGGAGTGTCTATGTACGATATCACAGCAATTGGGTGAGCAGTTTCAGAGGAGAAGAATTTTTAAGGTTTGCCACAAAAAAAGAATTAAAAAAATCATAAAAAAACAAAAAATCAACAGAGCGTGACAAACTTGGTACAGATCGACCCAAGGCACATCCCAACCATGTTTGTAGTAAATCTGGCCAATATTATTTCAGTTATGACCATTACATGAAATTACCGTTTTAAACTTTCCTATTAAAACTTTCGTAGAGATTTTTGAACAAAAAATCATAAAAAAAATCCAAAATTCATTGGAACATGACCTTTGGAACAAACCTGGTAGACACCCACCCAAGGTACATCCCCACCAAGTTTGAAGTAAATCTGGATGACGGTTTTGGAGAAGAAGTCGAAAATGTGAATTAGCATTAGAATGCCCATTGACTTACATGGTAATCAATAGGAAAGGTGCATTTACCGCAAAGGAGCCGAATTGTAAAAATCATTAAAAATCAGGAATCTGCAGCATTCCCACATAGTGAACAACTTTGTTTGGCCCTTCCATAAGGAACATATCCACCACATGTACGCTTAATCTGAGTGACGGTCCTGGAGAAGAAGTAAAAAATAGCTATAGCATACAAAAATTCATAAAAAATAGAAAAAACCTGCAGCGCCACCTGGTGAACAAATTAACAACAAGCAGTCCCTAGGTGTCTTCCTGTGTGATATCAAAGCAACTGTATGAGCGGTTTTGTAGAAGAAGATTTTTTAAGATTTGTCCAAAAAAAAGAACAAAAAAATTCATTAAAAATTCAAAAATCACTGGAGCACGAACATTTAAAAAAAACTGGTAGAAACCCACCCAAGGTACATTGCCACCACGTTTGAAGTTCATCTGGATGACAGTTTTGGAGACGAAGTCGAAAATGTGAATTAGCATTAGAATGCCCATTGACTACCATATAGTAATCAATAGGAAAGCTGCACTGGTCGATAAGTACCCGAATTGAAAAAATCGTTTCACATCAGGACTCCGCAGCATTCCCACATAGTGAACAACTTTGTTAAACCCTTCTACAAGGAACATATCCACCATGTTTCAGCTTAACCTGAGTGATAGTTCGGGAGAAGAAGTTGAAAATAGCTATAATACACAAAAATTCATAAAAAATTAGAAAAAAAATTGCAGCGCCACCTGTGAGGAGATTAAGAACTAGGAGTCCCAGGGAGTGTTCCTGTATGATATCAAAGCAATTGGGTGAGTGGTTTCGGAGAAGAAGATTTTTTTAAGATTTGCCCCAAAAAAGAACAACAAAAAATTTATTCAAAATCCAAAAACCACTGGACCGTGACCATTTGAACAAATTTTGTAGAGACCCATCCAAGGCACATATCCACCATGTTTGAAGTGGATCTGGCCGACGGTTTTTGAAAAGTGGAAAATGTGAATTGTGGACAGACGGACGGACGACGGACCCTCACAAAACCTCAGCTGACTGACTGACAAGTCAGCTGAGGTAAAAATCATTAAAAATCCAAAAATCACTAGACCGTGACCATTTGAACAAACCTGGTAGAAATCAGCCCAAAGTACATTGCCACAAAGTTTGAAGTCAATCTGAATGACGGTTTTGGAGAAGACAAAAATGTGAATTAGGATTAGAGTGTCCATTGGCTTACATAGTGATCAACAGGAAAGCTACATTGACCGAAAGTACCCGAATTGAAAAAATCGTTAAAAATCAGGAATCCGCAGCAGTGCCACCTAGTGAACAACTTTGTTTGACCCTTCTACAAGGAACATATCCACCACGTTTCAGCTTAATCTGATTGACGGTTCTGGAGAAGAAGCCGAAAATAGCAACAAGGGGGCTGTGTGAACAGCCCATGCCTCAGCTGATCTTGACATTCATCACACTTGCAGCTCTATGAATTTGGGAAAGGATCAAGGACACCATGTTCTGAGTAAGTATGACTTTTATAGAAGAACAATTACATGTGTAAAATCAAAGTTCAAGTAGTTCTCAAGTTATAATGAAGTGTAAAATTGATGTATGTTGCACTGTGATTCCAAAAACAAGGTCAAACAGATCTCAAGTTATCAAGTAAACAGTTAATTTCGTGTCAGTTGTCCTGTGAATTAGCATTAGAATGCCCATGGACTTACATAGTAATCAATAGGAAAGCTGCATTGAACAATAAGTACCCGAATTGAAAATCCTTAAAAATCAGGAATCCAAAGCAGTGCCACCTAATAAACAACTGTTTGACCCTTCCACAACAACATATCCATCACATTTCAGCTTAATCTGAGGGACGGTTCTGAGAACAAATGAAAAATAGCAAAACCATACAAAAAATTCATTAAAAAATTGCAGCGCCACCTGGTGAACGAATTGGGAACTAGGTGTCCCCTGGAGTGTCTATGTACAATATCAAAGCAATTGGGTGAGCGATTTCAGAGGAGAAGAATTTTTAAGGTTTGCCCCAAAAAAGAACAAAAAAATTCATAAAAAATCAAAAAATCAACAGCGCATGACCATTTGAACAAACTTGGTACAGTTTGACCCAAGGCACACCCCAACCAAGTTTGAAGTAAATCTGGCCAATATCATTGCAGTTATGACCATTACAAGAAATTCCCGAGTTAAACTTTCCTATTAAAACTTTTGTAGAGATTTTTGAAAAAAAATCATAAAAAAATCCAAAATTCATTGGAACATGACCATTGGAACAAAACTGGTAGACACCTAACACACAAAAAAATCATAAAAAATTAGAAAAAAAATTGCAGCGCCACCTGGTGAACAAGATCAGAACTAAGACTCCATAGGAGTGTTTCTGTGTGATATCAAAGCAATTGGATGAGCAGTTTCAGAGAACAAGATTTTTTAAGACTTGCCCAAAAAAAGAACAAAATAAATCATAAAAAAATCCAAAAATAATTGGACCATGACCATTTGAACAAACTTGGTAGAGACCCACCCAAAGCACATCCCCACCAAGTTTGAAGTGGATCTGGCTAATGGTTTTTGAGAAGAAGTCGAAAATGTAAATTGTTGATCATGGAAGGACGACGGACGAACAGACGGACGACGGACGGAGGAACATAAGATAAGCTCAGCTGACTAACAAGTCAGCTGAGCTAAAAATCACTGGACCGTGACCATTTGAACAAACTTGGTAGAGACCCACCCAAGGCACATCCCGACCAAGTTTGAACTGAATCTGGCAGATGGTTTTTGAGACGAAGTCGAAAATGTAAATTGTGGACAGACGGAAGACAGACGACGGACAGACGGACAATGGACAGACCCTCACTAAACCTCAGCTGACTGACTAGTCAGCTGAGGTAAAAACAAGAGGGCTGTGTGAACAGCCCGTGCCTCAGCTGATCTTGACATTCATCACACTTGCAGTTCTATGAACTTGGGAAAGGATCAAGGACACCATGTTCTGAGTAAGTCTGACCTTTATAGAAGAACACTTACATGTGCAACATCAAAGTTCAAGTAATTCTCAAGTTATAATGAAGAGTAAAATTCATGTATGTTGCACTGTGACCCCACAAACGAGGTTAAGGTCATTCATGTACCGTCTCAGCATGACCTTCATACACAATAATTAACATGTGTAGCTAACTCAAAACAGATCTCAAGTGATCAAGTAAACAGTAAATTTTGTGTCAGTTGTCCTGTGAATTAGCATTAGAATGGCCATTGACTTACGTAGTAATCAATAGGAAAGCTGCATTGAACGATAAGTACCCGAATTGAAAATCCTTAAAAATCAGGAATCCAAAGCAGTGCCACCTAGTAAACAACTGTTTGACCCTTCCACAACAATATATCCATCACATTTCAGCTTAATCTGAGGGATGGTTCTGAGAGCAAGTGAAAAATAGCAAAACCATACAAAAAATTCATTAAAAAAATTGCAGCGCCACCTGGTGAACGAATTGGGAACTAGGTTTCCCCGGGAGTGTCTATGTGCGATATCAAAGCAATTGGGTGAGCAGTTTCAGAGGAGAAGAATTTTTAAGGTTTGCCACAAAAAAAGAATTAAAAAAATCATAAAAAAACAAAAAATCAACAGAGCGTGACAAACTTGGTACAGATCGACCCAAGGCACATCCCAACCATGTTTGTAGTAAATCTGGCCAAAATTATTTCAGTTATGACCATTACATGAAATTACCGTTTTAAACTTTCCTATTAAAACTTTCGTAGAGATTTTTGAACAAAAAATCATAAAAAAAATCCAAAATTCATTGGAACATGACCTTTGGAACAAACCTGGTAGACACCCACCCAAGGTACATCCCCACCAAGTTTGAAGTAAATCTGGATGACGGTTTTGGAGAAGAAGTCGAAAATGTGAATTAGCATTAGAATGCCCATTGACTTACATGGTAATCAATAGGAAAGGTGCATTTACCGCAAAGGAGCCGAATTGTAAAAATCATTAAAAATCAGGAATCTGCAGCATTCCCACATAGTGAACAACTTTGTTTGGCCCTTCCATAAGGAACATATCCACCACATGTACGCTTAATCTGAGTGACGGTCCTGGAGAAGAAGTAAAAAATAGCTATAGCATACAAAAATTCATAAAAAATAGAAAAAACCTGCAGCGCCACCTGGTGAACAAATTAACAACAAGCAGTCCCTAGGTGTCTTCCTGTGTGATATCAAAGCAACTGTATGAGCGGTTTTGTAGAAGAAGATTTTTTAAGATTTGTCCAAAAAAAAGAACAAAAAAATTCATTAAAAATTCAAAAATCACTGGAGCACGAACATTTAAAAAAAACTGGTAGAAACCCACCCAAGGTACATTGCCACCACGTTTGAAGTTCATCTGGATGACAGTTTTGGAGACGAAGTCGAAAATGTGAATTAGCATTAGAATGCCCATTGACTACCATATAGTAATCAATAGGAAAGCTGCACTGGTCGATAAGTACCCGAATTGAAAAAATCGTTTCACATCAGGACTCCGCAGCATTCCCACATAGTGAACAACTTTGTTAAACCCTTCTACAAGGAACATATCCACCATGTTTCAGCTTAACCTGAGTGATAGTTCGGGAGAAGAAGTTGAAAATAGCTATAATACACAAAAATTCATAAAAAATTAGAAAAAAAATTGCAGCGCCACCTGTGAGGAGATTAAGAACTAGGAGTCCCAGGGAGTGTTCCTGTATGATATCAAAGCAATTGGGTGAGTGGTTTCGGAGAAGAAGATTTTTTTAAGATTTGCCCCAAAAAAGAACAACAAAAAATTTATTCAAAATCCAAAAACCACTGGACCGTGACCATTTGAACAAATTTTGTAGAGACCCATCCAAGGCACATATCCACCATGTTTGAAGTGGATCTGGCCGACGGTTTTTGAAAAGTGGAAAATGTGAATTGTGGACAGACGGACGGACGACGGACCCTCACAAAACCTCAGCTGACTGACTGACAAGTCAGCTGAGGTAAAAATCATTAAAAATCCAAAAATCACTAGACCGTGACCATTTGAACAAACCTGGTAGAAATCAGCCCAAAGTACATTGCCACAAAGTTTGAAGTCAATCTGAATGACGGTTTTGGAGAAGACAAAAATGTGAATTAGGATTAGAGTGTCCATTGGCTTACATAGTGATCAACAGGAAAGCTACATTGACCGAAAGTACCCGAATTGAAAAAATCGTTAAAAATCAGGAATCCGCAGCAGTGCCACCTAGTGAACAACTTTGTTTGACCCTTCTACAAGGAACATATCCACCACGTTTCAGCTTAATCTGATTGACGGTTCTGGAGAAGAAGCCGAAAATAGCAACAAGGGGGCTGTGTGAACAGCCCATGCCTCAGCTGATCTTGACATTCATCACACTTGCAGCTCTATGAATTTGGGAAAGGATCAAGGACACCATGTTCTGAGTAAGTATGACTTTTATAGAAGAACAATTACATGTGTAAAATCAAAGTTCAAGTAGTTCTCAAGTTATAATGAAGTGTAAAATTGATGTATGTTGCACTGTGATTCCAAAAACAAGGTCAAACAGATCTCAAGTTATCAAGTAAACAGTTAATTTCGTGTCAGTTGTCCTGTGAATTAGCATTAGAATGCCCATGGACTTACATAGTAATCAATAGGAAAGCTGCATTGAACAATAAGTACCCGAATTGAAAATCCTTAAAAATCAGGAATCCAAAGCAGTGCCACCTAATAAACAACTGTTTGACCCTTCCACAACAACATATCCATCACATTTCAGCTTAATCTGAGGGACGGTTCTGAGAACAAATGAAAAATAGCAAAACCATACAAAAAATTCATTAAAAAATTGCAGCGCCACCTGGTGAACGAATTGGGAACTAGGTGTCCCCTGGAGTGTCTATGTACAATATCAAAGCAATTGGGTGAGCGATTTCAGAGGAGAAGAATTTTTAAGGTTTGCCCCAAAAAAGAACAAAAAAATTCATAAAAAATCAAAAAATCAACAGCGCATGACCATTTGAACAAACTTGGTACAGTTTGACCCAAGGCACACCCCAACCAAGTTTGAAGTAAATCTGGCCAATATCATTGCAGTTATGACCATTACAAGAAATTCCCGAGTTAAACTTTCCTATTAAAACTTTTGTAGAGATTTTTGAAAAAAAATCATAAAAAAATCCAAAATTCATTGGAACATGACCATTGGAACAAAACTGGTAGACACCTAACACACAAAAAAATCATAAAAAATTAGAAAAAAAATTGCAGCGCCACCTGGTGAACAAGATCAGAACTAAGACTCCATAGGAGTGTTTCTGTGTGATATCAAAGCAATTGGATGAGCAGTTTCAGAGAACAAGATTTTTTAAGACTTGCCCAAAAAAAGAACAAAATAAATCATAAAAAAATCCAAAAATAATTGGACCATGACCATTTGAACAAACTTGGTAGAGACCCACCCAAAGCACATCCCCACCAAGTTTGAAGTGGATCTGGCTAATGGTTTTTGAGAAGAAGTCGAAAATGTAAATTGTTGATCATGGAAGGACGACGGACGAACAGACGGACGACGGACGGAGGAACATAAGATAAGCTCAGCTGACTAACAAGTCAGCTGAGCTAAAAATCACTGGACCGTGACCATTTGAACAAACTTGGTAGAGACCCACCCAAGGCACATCCCGACCAAGTTTGAACTGAATCTGGCAGATGGTTTTTGAGACGAAGTCGAAAATGTAAATTGTGGACAGACGGAAGACAGACGACGGACAGACGGACAATGGACAGACCCTCACTAAACCTCAGCTGACTGACTAGTCAGCTGAGGTAAAAACAAGAGGGCTGTGTGAACAGCCCGTGCCTCAGCTGATCTTGACATTCATCACACTTGCAGTTCTATGAACTTGGGAAAGGATCAAGGACACCATGTTCTGAGTAAGTCTGACCTTTATAGAAGAACACTTACATGTGCAACATCAAAGTTCAAGTAATTCTCAAGTTATAATGAAGAGTAAAATTCATGTATGTTGCACTGTGACCCCACAAACGAGGTTAAGGTCATTCATGTACCGTCTCAGCATGACCTTCATACACAATAATTAACATGTGTAGCTAACTCAAAACAGATCTCAAGTGATCAAGTAAACAGTAAATTTTGTGTCAGTTGTCCTGTGAATTAGCATTAGAATGGCCATTGACTTACGTAGTAATCAATAGGAAAGCTGCATTGAACGATAAGTACCCGAATTGAAAATCCTTAAAAATCAGGAATCCAAAGCAGTGCCACCTAGTAAACAACTGTTTGACCCTTCCACAACAATATATCCATCACATTTCAGCTTAATCTGAGGGATGGTTCTGAGAGCAAGTGAAAAATAGCAAAACCATACAAAAAATTCATTAAAAAAATTGCAGCGCCACCTGGTGAACGAATTGGGAACCAGGTTTCCCCGGGAGTGTCTATGTGCGATATCAAAGCAATTGGGTGAGCAGTTTCAGAGGAGAAGAATTTTTAAGGTTTGCCACAAAAAAAGAATTAAAAAAATCATAAAAAAACAAAAAATCAACAGAGCGTGACAAACTTGGTACAGATCGACCCAAGGCACATCCCAACCATGTTTGTAGTAAATCTGGCCAAAATTATTTCAGTTATGACCATTACATGAAATTACCGTTTTAAACTTTCCTATTAAAACTTTCGTAGAGATTTTTGAACAAAAAATCATAAAAAAAATCCAAAATTCATTGGAACATGACCTTTGGAACAAACCTGGTAGACACCCACCCAAGGTACATCCCCACCAAGTTTGAAGTAAATCTGGATGACGGTTTTGGAGAAGAAGTCGAAAATGTGAATTAGCATTAGAATGCCCATTGACTTACATGGTAATCAATAGGAAAGGTGCATTTACCGCAAAGGAGCCGAATTGTAAAAATCATTAAAAATCAGGAATCTGCAGCATTCCCACATAGTGAACAACTTTGTTTGGCCCTTCCATAAGGAACATATCCACCACATGTACGCTTAATCTGAGTGACGGTCCTGGAGAAGAAGTAAAAAATAGCTATAGCATACAAAAATTCATAAAAAATAGAAAAAACCTGCAGCGCCACCTGGTGAACAAATTAACAACAAGCAGTCCCTAGGTGTCTTCCTGTGTGATATCAAAGCAACTGTATGAGCGGTTTTGTAGAAGAAGATTTTTTAAGATTTGTCCAAAAAAAAGAACAAAAAAATTCATTAAAAATTCAAAAATCACTGGAGCACGAACATTTAAAAAAAACTGGTAGAAACCCACCCAAGGTACATTGCCACCACGTTTGAAGTTCATCTGGATGACAGTTTTGGAGACGAAGTCGAAAATGTGAATTAGCATTAGAATGCCCATTGACTACCATATAGTAATCAATAGGAAAGCTGCACTGGTCGATAAGTACCCGAATTGAAAAAATCGTTTCACATCAGGACTCCGCAGCATTCCCACATAGTGAACAACTTTGTTAAACCCTTCTACAAGGAACATATCCACCATGTTTCAGCTTAACCTGAGTGATAGTTCGGGAGAAGAAGTTGAAAATAGCTATAATACACAAAAATTCATAAAAAATTAGAAAAAAAATTGCAGCGCCACCTGTGAGGAGATTAAGAACTAGGAGTCCCAGGGAGTGTTCCTGTATGATATCAAAGCAATTGGGTGAGTGGTTTCGGAGAAGAAGATTTTTTTAAGATTTGCCCCAAAAAAGAACAACAAAAAATTTATTCAAAATCCAAAAACCACTGGACCGTGACCATTTGAACAAATTTTGTAGAGACCCATCCAAGGCACATATCCACCATGTTTGAAGTGGATCTGGCCGACGGTTTTTGAAAAGTGGAAAATGTGAATTGTGGACAGACGGACGGACGACGGACCCTCACAAAACCTCAGCTGACTGACTGACAAGTCAGCTGAGGTAAAAATCATTAAAAATCCAAAAATCACTAGACCGTGACCATTTGAACAAACCTGGTAGAAATCAGCCCAAAGTACATTGCCACAAAGTTTGAAGTCAATCTGAATGACGGTTTTGGAGAAGACAAAAATGTGAATTAGGATTAGAGTGTCCATTGGCTTACATAGTGATCAACAGGAAAGCTACATTGACCGAAAGTACCCGAATTGAAAAAATCGTTAAAAATCAGGAATCCGCAGCAGTGCCACCTAGTGAACAACTTTGTTTGACCCTTCTACAAGGAACATATCCACCACGTTTCAGCTTAATCTGATTGACGGTTCTGGAGAAGAAGCCGAAAATAGCAACAAGGGGGCTGTGTGAACAGCCCATGCCTCAGCTGATCTTGACATTCATCACACTTGCAGCTCTATGAATTTGGGAAAGGATCAAGGACACCATGTTCTGAGTAAGTATGACTTTTATAGAAGAACAATTACATGTGTAAAATCAAAGTTCAAGTAGTTCTCAAGTTATAATGAAGTGTAAAATTGATGTATGTTGCACTGTGATTCCAAAAACAAGGTCAAACAGATCTCAAGTTATCAAGTAAACAGTTAATTTCCTGTCAGTTGTCCTGTGAATTAGCATTAGAATGCCCATGGACTTACATAGTAATCAATAGGAAAGCTGCATTGAACAATAAGTACCCGAATTGAAAATCCTTAAAAATCAGGAATCCAAAGCAGTGCCACCTAATAAACAACTGTTTGACCCTTCCACAACAACATATCCATCACATTTCAGCTTAATCTGAGGGACGGTTCTGAGAACAAATGAAAAATAGCAAAACCATACAAAAAATTCATTAAAAAATTGCAGCGCCACCTGGTGAACGAATTGGGAACTAGGTGTCCCCTGGAGTGTCTATGTACAATATCAAAGCAATTGGGTGAGCGATTTCAGAGGAGAAGAATTTTTAAGGTTTGCCCGAAAAAAGAACAAAAAAATTCATAAAAAATCAAAAAATCAACAGCGCATGACCATTTGAACAAACTTGGTACAGTTTGACCCAAGGCACACCCCAACCAAGTTTGAAGTAAATCTGGCCAATATCATTGCAGTTATGACCATTACAAGAAATTCCCGAGTTAAACTTTCCTATTAAAACTTTTGTAGAGATTTTTGAAAAAAAATCATAAAAAAATCCAAAATTCATTGGAACATGACCATTGGAACAAAACTGGTAGACACCTAACACACAAAAAAATCATAAAAAATTAGAAAAAAAATTGCAGCGCCACCTGGTGAACAAGATCAGAACTAAGACTCCATAGGAGTGTTTCTGTGTGATATCAAAGCAATTGGATGAGCAGTTTCAGAGAACAAGATTTTTTAAGACTTGCCCAAAAAAAGAACAAAATAAATCATAAAAAAATCCAAAAATAATTGGACCATGACCATTTGAACAAACTTGGTAGAGACCCACCCAAAGCACATCCCCACCAAGTTTGAAGTGGATCTGGCTAATGGTTTTTGAGAAGAAGTCGAAAATGTAAATTGTTGATCATGGAAGGACGACGGACGAACAGACGGACGACGGACGGAGGAACATAAGATAAGCTCAGCTGACTAACAAGTCAGCTGAGCTAAAAATCACTGGACCGTGACCATTTGAACAAACTTGGTAGAGACCCACCCAAGGCACATCCCGACCAAGTTTGAACTGAATCTGGCAGATGGTTTTTGAGACGAAGTCGAAAATGTAAATTGTGGACAGACGGAAGACAGACGACGGACAGACGGACAATGGACAGACCCTCACTAAACCTCAGCTGACTGACTAGTCAGCTGAGGTAAAAACAAGAGGGCTGTGTGAACAGCCCGTGCCTCAGCTGATCTTGACATTCATCACACTTGCAGTTCTATGAACTTGGGAAAGGATCAAGGACACCATGTTCTGAGTAAGTCTGACCTTTATAGAAGAACACTTACATGTGCAACATCAAAGTTCAAGTAATTCTCAAGTTATAATGAAGAGTAAAATTCATGTATGTTGCACTGTGACCCCACAAACGAGGTTAAGGTCATTCATGTACCGTCTCAGCATGACCTTCATACACAATAATTAACATGTGTAGCTAACTCAAAACAGATCTCAAGTGATCAAGTAAACAGTAAATTTTGTGTCAGTTGTCCTGTGAATTAGCATTAGAATGGCCATTGACTTACGTAGTAATCAATAGGAAAGCTGCATTGAACGATAAGTACCCGAATTGAAAATCCTTAAAAATCAGGAATCCAAAGCAGTGCCACCTAGTAAACAACTGTTTGACCCTTCCACAACAATATATCCATCACATTTCAGCTTAATCTGAGGGATGGTTCTGAGAGCAAGTGAAAAATAGCAAAACCATACAAAAAATTCATTAAAAAAATTGCAGCGCCACCTGGTGAACGAATTGGGAACTAGGTTTCCCCGGGAGTGTCTATGTGCGATATCAAAGCAATTGGGTGAGCGGTTTCAGAGGAGAAGAATTTTGAAGGTTTGCCCCCCAAAAAAACAAAAAAATTCATAAAAAATCAAAAAATCAATAGAGCGTGACCATTTGAACACACTTGGTAGAGATCCACCTAAGGCACATCCCCACCAAGTTTGAAGTAAATCTGGTCAATATTATTAAAGTTATGACCATTACAAGAAATTCCCATGTTAAGTTTTCCTATTAAAACTTTTGTAGAGATTTTTGAAAAAAAATCATAAAAAAATCCAAATTCACTGGAACATGACCATTGGAACACAATTGGTAGAAACCCACCCAAGGTACATTGCCACCTAGTTTGAAGTTAATCTGGATGACGGTTTTGGAGAAGTCAAAAATGTGAATTAGCATTAGAATGCCCATTGACTTCCATAGTAATCAATAGGAAAGCTGCATTGACCGATAAGTACCCGAATTGAAAACATCGTTAAAAATCAGGAATCCGCAGCATTCCCACATAGTGAACAACTTTGTTTGACCCTTCTACAAGGAACATATCCACCACGTTTCAGCTTAATCTGAGTCATGGTTCTGGAGAAGAAGTCGAAAATAGCTATAACGCACAAAAATTCATAAAAAATAAGGAAAAAATTGGAGCGCCACCTGGTGAACAAATTAAGAACTAGGAGTCCCAGGGAGTGTTCCTGTGTGATATCAAAGCAATTGGGTGAGCGGTTTCAGAGAAGAAGATTTTTTAAGATTTACCCAAAAAAGAACAAAAAAATTCATTAAAAATCCAAAAATCACTGGACCATGACCATTTGAACAAACTTGGTAGAGACCCACCCAAGGCACATCTCCACCAAGTTTGCAATCTGGCTGACGGTTTTTGAGAAGAAGTCGAAAATGTGAATTGTGGACGACGGACGGACGGACGGACGACGGACGATGGAGTCTCAAAAAACCTCAGCTGACTGACAAGTCAGCTGAGGTAATCAGGAATCCGCAACATTCCCACATAGTGAACAACTTTGTTTGGCCCTTCCATAAGGAACATATCCACCACGTGTAAGCTAAATCTGAGTAGTGACGGTTCTGGAGAAGAAGTCGAAAATAGCCATAACACACAAAAATTTATAAAAAAATAGAAAAAAACTGCAGCGCCACCTGGTGAACAAATTAACAACAAGCAGTCCCTACGTGTCTTCATGTGTGATATCAAAGCAATTGGGTAAGCGGTTTCAGAGAAGAAGATTTTTCAAGATTTGTCCAAAAAAAAAAGAACAAAAAAATACATTAAAAATCCAAAAATCACTGGAGCATGAACATTTGAACAAAACTGTTAGACCATTCCTCAGTCAAGTCTTATCTTGGTCCATGCTTAAGTTTGATGAACTTCTGTTAAATCCTTCCACATAGTATGTGGATCATAGTTTTCCTAACAGCTTGTGGCCTTGACCTTTGACTTCAAGGTTACTCTTGTACAATCACAGGTGAAGCACATCCTATAGACGTAATGTGTGTAAGAATGATGAACTTTTGTCTCATACTCCTGGAGATATTGCACATATATTAACCACCAGGTCACCCATAAGCATATTCTAGGCAAAACCTGTATCTACACGTATTGTGACAACCAAGTTTGATGAACTTCCATCAAATTCTTCTGGAGATACATATATTAATGCATGGGATGGACTGGTTGATTACTATAGGGCTCTCGCATCTTTCTGATGTGGGGCTCTAATAAAGTTTAATTACTTACTTACTTAGGTGGTAAGCATTATTTACTCGGGGGGGGGGTCAGAAAATTTTGTCATCCGAAAATGGAAGGAGGGTGTCAGAAAATTTTGTCATCCGAAAATGGGGGGAGGGGTCACAAAATTTCACCGCTTCCATATGGGGGGGGGGGTCATGAAATAAAAAAGCTCAGAATACACCAAAATACACTTTTTGATACCAAAAAAATTCAAAATTTCCTGAGGAGGACCCCAAACCCCCTTTCCAAACCATCAAAGTGTGAATGAGCCCTATGATTAAGATTACTCAAGCTATAAGTACACAAATATCTAGCTTAATGGAAATATCAGCATATAGGTGTTCCTGTTGGTATTCAGGGGGGATGTCACAAAATATTTCTACCCCATGATGGGGGCTACTGCTTTGCTCCTCATAAAAATGGGGGGGGGGGCGGGGCACAAAAAAGCCGGGGTATGTTCATCGCAATATTCTGAGCCTCCCCGCCTGCCCAAATAATGCTCACCCCTTACTTTCACTATCAAGCATCTCCAAGCATGCCTAATAGTTTCCAAGCCTTTTGTCAAGAATAATGGTTCCTATGGATGCATGCGTCTATTGTCATTTAAGCATCAGCGAGGATGGGGGTCCACTTAATATAGAACTAAAGCATCTATATAGCCAAGCATCTACAAGCAACCTTGATGGTTCTGTGTGTTGTGCATTTGTGCAGGCAAAGCCATTTTGTGGCTATAGTGCATTCAGTGTTTCACCTCTTTCCCTTGACTATCATGCAATGTAGGTAACGAGTTACTGTGAATACACTGTATTACCAGCTTGTTTTAAATAAAATACACCATGGAGGAAGGAAACAACGGTACTAAATATTGTTTTTCAATGTTTACACATAAACTTCTTCCCTCATCATGTCTGTGTGCAAAAACAGACACACTGTTTTTCTGAGAATTTTTTATTTAGCCTGTGTGCCAACACAGACATGAAGTTTATTCCTAGGAATTATGTCTGTGTGAAAACACAGACATATTGTTTTTCTAGGAATTTTTTATTAAAGTGTGTGTCAGCACACTTTTCTTTCTCTCTATCTTTCTTTCTTTCTTTCTTTCTTTACAGGCAAATTTGTCCGACATTTCATTTGAAAAGTGATATATGTAGAAACTTCTTTCTTTCTTTCTTTACAGGCAAATTTGCTCGACATTTCATTTGAAAAGTGATACATGTAGAAACTCCAAACTTGGCACAATTATACTTCTATGAATAAAGTCTGGCCTTTTTTATAATGAGAGGTCATGCTTTTCAAAATGATGCAAATGAGGGCTAATTAAAGTTTTAAATGTTCATTATCTTATATGCTATAGTAGATGTGGTTCCGAGTGTATAGGAGTTCGATCATAGCAAGGTAAAGGTCGTCTCAAATGTCAAGGTCATGTCAAGGTCAAAGATCAATTTTAGGCCAAAATGTCATTTTTGAGGTCAATGTTCACTTCAGGTAGAGGTCATCTCAAGGTCAAAGGTCATTTCAAGGTCAAAGGCCACTTTCGATGGTGGCTTTCTTCTAGTCATAACTTGGTCAATCTGTGTCCAATTTTAATAATGTTGTTGCTCAAATTGTAGCTATTGTAACACTGCACATTTTTTAAATTTACATGTGACCTCTGAAGTTCAAAGGTCAAGGTCATGTGGACTTTTGAAAGTTTCATGCAGTCATAACTGGGTCAATCTCCATCCAATTCTAATCATGTTGGACTCAAATTTTAGGTATTGCTACACTGGACATTTTTTATAAAACATGTAGCCTCAAAAAGGCAAAGGTCAAGGTCATTTGGCCCTTTGAAAATTTCATCCTGTCATAACTTGGTCAATTTTACTCCGATTTGGTTCAAGTTGGGCGTAAATTGTGTGTATTGTAACACTGCACAATTTGAATGTGACCTGTAAAGGTCAAAGGTCAAGGTCATTTGGATTTTGAAATTTGCCTGCAGCCATAAGCTTAATGTAATGTGAAGTACCAAAGGATAAGGTTTGTAGCATTTAATATTTAAACTTTTGAAGGCACACAGACAGATTTGCTTTGAAGCAAATCTTCTTTTATAGTTGTTAAATGTGTTCTTTATAAACACTCAGATATGCACATGCACACACATGCATGTAGGCCTATACTTATAGCGAGCTCAAGTCATAGCAACAATCCAACATTTTTCTTTTTCCTTTTTTGTAATGAAGATTTCAATTATGGGGGGGGGGGGGGTAAATAACAAATTTCATCATTTATTCATCATTATCTCGTTCAAATGCCTCGGTTATCAATCCTCGGAGATAGATAGCACTCTCGGAGAGCAATGACACACTTGGCTGGCGCATCGTGTGTTATTGATCTCCAACGACTGATCATTTTCAATAACACATGGAAACGCTTGACTCATTTGTTTTATAATATTAGCTTACTGTAATTAGACACAAAGAGTGTGTCGCTTATATTTAGAGTTATATTATCTATGACAGGAGTTTTCCCAGAAAAAAATAGTAATTCATGTGTGTTCATGGGGTGGGGCAAGGGCAAGAACTGAAGGATCTAGAACTGCCTAAGAGAGGGCACTGCAGTAAGTAGAAGGCTAGGGTTGTGCATTCCCATTGCTATACATTGCAATTTGCAACCTAATAACTTGAAAACCACTGCACATAGAAACATCAAATTTCAGACAGTAAATCTAGATGTGTATCTAAATACCTCACAAAAATTATATAACCACAGCTACAAAAGTGACTAGTTTATTTAAGGTTGCTTTAACATACAAACTAATGGGAATACACAGCTCTACCCCTCCAAATGTTTGTGTATTGGAGCAAATACACACTTTGAAGCTTATGCTGACCTTTCCTATTAGGCCTACAGCCAGTCTTCTGTTGGAAAGGCCCTTATGAATTCTAGGCACTAGCAACTAGTTTTGGCGTTTAATTGATCATTTCAGCTTTTCAAGGCATTTCCCAGTGTTACATAGCATTAGCCAGTGTTTCCCAACATTACATAGGCTGGCTAATGCCGGGAAACGCCAATCAATGCTGGGAAACGCTGAAGTCCAATTGACCCTCTTGGGCTTCAGCATTTCCCAGCGTTAGCTAGCGTTTGCCAGCATTTGGAGACTTCTAAGGCTGGGAAATGCCAACTAACACTGGCTAACGCTCTCCACCCACACACTTACTGGAATGCATGCTAAGTGTGAATTCTGCTGTACTGGAATGGATAGGACTCATGTAAACCTGCTATATAATTGTATTGTAATGAAACCTTGACAATACACCTTCATAGATATGGATAAATATTAAGCACTACCTGTATTTAACATAGGAAACTTTGTCTTATTATGATTAACTTCAATATATTTTCTTTTCCTTTGAAAGACTTTGTCAGAGTCAAGGACATTAAGTGCATGTCATTTACAGTACAGGAGTTTCTCTTTTGAACGACTACCCCTAGGGGAGATCTAAAATTAGTCACTCAAGGCAGGCGGCCTTTTAATGAGGGAACAATATCACTGGTGAAAGTTTTCAGTCTCTAAACTGAAATCCTTCAAACTGTTGTGCAGTTCCCATTATAAAGTATACTGGTCCCTGTCACCAGAGACCACCCCAACAGTTACAAAAAAGTAATCTTATGACACAGGTGGTCTTTCATGACAGGAAAATCAACATGGGAAGTATAGGAATTGAGAATTGGAAAGCAGTCTCTCATGTGAGGGTGGTCTCTTAGTACAGGGACTTCAGTATAGGAGAATATATAGCTATTCAGTCAATTTCAGTCAGAGTGGACATAGACATGCATGCATGGAATAGACAGATATTGAGACCTGGTCTCATGTGAATGTGGTCAGGGAAAGGGCTAGTCATCTTTTACATGTTTTAAAAGAGTTATGTCTCAACAGAGAGGCTACTGTATATTTTTGTCACATTCAAAAACAAATGAAACATGAAGTAATTTTATTGTGTGACCAAGAATAAGTAATATACACACAAACAAGAGGCCTATGGGCCTAATGCTCTGCTGGCATCATGGCTATATTGTGCCTGTTCATTTCAAAGTTGTAAGTCCTTAAGTGGCTTCTGAACATATAAAGCTTATGGTTAATGTAAAAATTGGCTACCAGATGGCACTTCACTACACATGTAATCATACCTTATTTTTGCAACTCCTGTGATGAATATTCTTGCATGTGCCAAGACAACAATGAGCAAGTCTTTAACTTTATGTCCTCAATGTCCTTGGGACAGAACATCAAGGACACCCAGATTATGTTATACAAGAGGCCCATAGGCCTGCCTGGTGCTGCACTGACATTGCCACTGAAGTCCAAGCTATACCCTGCCATTACAAAATCACCTCTTTCAACTTTACAGGCATGGTGACCTCACAAAAATATGTCAAGGTCACTGATATCATATACAATTTTAGCTTTGCATGTTGTCTATATATCCTATAAATTTGGCAAGTCTAATCCAATTACTATTTAAGATACGGAATTTTATATCTTAAAACACATTTTGGCTCATAATTTCCATCAAATTATAGCTGGCGCCACTAGTATCACTAGCAACTAAAGACTTTGACCTCCCCCACAATCCCACCAAATTTGGTGAAGATCCGCCAAATATTACAGATGCTGGAGTGGTCACAAGATTTTTATACCCCCTGTAAATCCTGAGTTATATCTGGCTAACTTTAAAAACTGTGGACAGTATTGCGGTCACAAAATTTGACATTTTGACCTGTATAATACATGATACTATACGTGGTACCACCTACAGTGACTTCGACAAAGATTTTTATACACTTTATAACTCCTAAAAGCTACATGGGCCTATCTCAAAAAGTGTGGGGGGGGGGGGGGCAGCACATTCACGACATGACCCCTATACTCAAACAGGCCATTTGACCTTGACCTTCAACTCCGATTAAAAAATTGTTCCAGTTCAAAGTATGTGCCCCACATCCAGCATTCCATATTATATAGTCTGTTTGTTCAAATTGGGTTATAACTTTTCAAGTTATTGACATAAAACAAAAAACTTGGACAAGTGCCAAAATCCACAATTAGTGGGTCACAGTGACCCAGAAAGTAGATCATCAAGTACAGTTTTATGTATTATGTAATCAAGTAAAATTTTGATCTGGAGGCTCAATTCTTTTTGCCATTGATGTCCAAGCGATGCCCTATCATTATAAAATCACTTTTTCAACTTTACAGGCATGGTGACCTCACAAAAATATATCAAGGTCACTAATATTACACAATATTCTACCTTTGGCCATGGTCTATAAATCATATAAATTTGGCATGTCTAATCCAATTACTTTTCCAAATATGGAATTTTACATCTTAAAACACAATTTGGCTCATAAGTTCCGTCAAATTATAGCTGGCACCACTAGTATCATTAGCATTTTAGACTTTGACCTCCCCACAATCCGAACAAATTTGGTGAAGATACGCCAAAGATTAAAGATGCCAGAGTGTTCACACGATTTTCATATTTTGGCCCCTATATTATATAATAATGTAGGTGGCGATACCAATATCGAACTCAACCTAGATTTTTATTCAATCAATAAGTCCTGAAAGTTTTGTGGGGCTAACTTGAAAACTGTGGACTGTATCGCGTTAACATGCAAAAGTCTACGGACGGACGGACATGAGTGACCATTTAAGCTCTGTGATCTTAGGTCAGCAGAGCTAAAAAAACTCGAAGACTTGAAAATAAACGAAGTTCTGCAGATGAGATAAATATGTACAACAAAGTTGTTCTTTTATGATATGGTTCATCAAGTATTTTGACAAGAAAGTACATGTATGTATCTTAAGAATGAATTCAATATGATGCTATATACTGGGGTATAAATCATATGAAGGCTATTGTCTAATATATTAGACAATAGCTATGAAGGTGTATTGCCAAACTGTCATTACAATACAAGTACACAACAGGTTGCATGAGTCCTATCCATTCCAGTGCAGCTGAATTCACATTTTGCATGTATTCCAGTAAGTGTGTGGGTAGAGAGCATTAGCCAGCATTAGTTGGCATTTCCCAGCGTGAGCCAGCGTTTCACAGCCTTAGAAGTTTCCAAACGCTGGCAAACGCTAGCTAATGCTTGGACTTCAGTTTCCCAGCATTGGCCAGCACATGTAACGCTGGGAAACGCTGGCTAATGCTATGTAACATTGGCAAACGTTTTGAAACACTGAAATGATCAATTTAATGCCGAAATAAGTTACAAGTGAGGGTTATACTGGACCTGGGGAAAACCCGGTTAAGAGACTGGAAAAAAAAACTAACAATGTAAGGAAGACATTTAACAGAGAGATAACAAAATTACAATAAGAAAGTGACATAGTGTTCATAATCAGACAATGCTACTATGCGCCTTGCCTGCTAAACAGACTCGTCTCCATGTTTTCAGAACTATCCTGAGTCTGCCTTTCATTGACATAGTCTGTGTTTCAGTTTGTAAATAGTGGCTCAGTCTGTAATTGGCCTGCTGTGGTTACCATAGTAATAGACGGCAGTGCATCAGGATACACAGACTACCACTGGCCAAGGTGATAAAGATAAACAACCTGATTGGAGTATCTGTGCCAAAGACAAGCCACAGTCTTGTTTTATTACCCTTACTATAAATAAAACATTGACATCCTGGGGCAGACCACCTGTATTGAGGAGCTTGGTCTGCTTTGTGTTATTGATATTTATACAAGCACTAGTTAATGTAAATTCTGATGCATACCACCAAAGTGGGACCCAAATGCATAATACCTTTTAAAATTATATCTTCATAACTAGGAAAGATGATTTGCTGCATAGCAAATCAGTGTGTGTGTGTCCAAAGCATATTGGTATGGCAATGTACAACTATTCCATAACACAGGAATAGAAGTTGGGATGGCAACTCTATCTATTATAGCTTTGAAGTTATTGAAGATTTAAAATTTCTAATGATGCAATTTAGCATAATTTAAATTGCTACAACTTTCATTTTTAATTCATTAGGTGCGCAATGGTCAACAACCCCATAGTAAAAGTTGGAATGACATCTCTATCCATTACAGTGTTGAAGATATTCAAGATTGAAAATTTGGAATACTCCTAATTAGCATAATTTAAATTGCAACAACTTTTGTTTCAGATTCATAACATGTACAATGTTCAACAACCCCCTAGTAGAAGTTGAAACGACATCTCTAGGCTATAATAGTTTTGACGACATTCAAGTTTTAAAATTTCCAATGCTTCTAATTAGCATAATTTAAATGGATACAACTTTTGCTTTAGATTCATTATACGCGCAATAGTCAACAACCCCCTATTAGAAGTTAAAATGACATCTCTATCTATATAAATTTTGAAGATATTCAAGTTTTAAAATTTCAAATGCTGCAAATTAGCCTAATTTAAATTGTTACAACTTTGGTTTTAGATTCATTAGATGTGCATTGGTCAATAACCCCCTAGTAGAAGTTGGAATGACATCTCTATCTATTATACTTTTGAAGATATTCAAGATTTAAAATTTCAAATGCCCCTAATTTGCATAATTTTAAACATCTTCATTCCTTTGTATAAAAGGGTCAAACTCCTTGTATGGAGGTACAATCATGCCAAGTTTGGTGTTTCTATGTATAATAGTGTTTGAGAAAAGTGTCGGACAAATTTGCTGGTAAAGAAGAAAGAAGAAAGAAAGAAATAAAGAATTTCAGGAAAAACAGAAAAGTGTGTGATGACACACACACTTTAACTAGCTGCTCTATGACTGACCGCACCCAAGATTGATGTTGATCATTTGCAACAGAAATGCATCTATGTACCAAATTGAAATAAAATCCATCCAGGCACTCCGAAGATTGCCTGCAAAGCAGCCCAAGTTCTGCATTGCTACACTTGGTCTGCCTTTCTTTGACAGGATTTTATTTACAGTAAAGGAAACGAAACTATACTGTGACCCTCCCCCTTGACTGAGACACAAATCAGGAAGTTCCATCATTATCAGCTAGACCAGTAGCAGCCTCTCATCCCTAGTGTACTGAAGCCTGTTACCATAGAAATCATACTCAGCCAATTAGAAACTGAGTCCCTTTTCCAATGCTGAAACTGTGACCTGGTCAAAGAAGGGCAGACCCCAGCTGAGTATCCAAAATATGCAGCTTGGGTCTGCTTTGGAGGTGACTCTGAAGATATCATGGTAACAATTTAAAGCTCAGATTGATAGTAAATAGGTCATGGTCAGCCTTAAATAGGTCACAGTGACCTCAAAATATAAATCTAACCTGGCATTTTGAAAAAAATGACAATAACACAGCTCAGATGGACAGAAAATAGGTCACAGTCACTGTAAATACGTCACAGTGACTTCCAAATCAAATCAGCTTATTTATGTCCAGAAATGTATCAGTGTACCAAATTGAGAAAAATCCATCCAAGCACTTTGAATATGTCATGGTAACATCGTCCAAATGGATATTAAATAGGTCACGATTAGCTGTTAATAGGTCATGGTGAGCTCAAAATATAATTAGCGAACAAGGGTCCTGCCATGCATCTGTGTACCATATTTGAGAAAAATCCACTTGGGCATTCGGAAGATATTGCGGTAATGAAGTTCGGATGGTACATAGGTCACAGTGGCCTCAAAATCGAATCAGCTAATTGCAGCCCAGGAATGTACCTGGGTATTAAATTTGAGCCAATTCCATTCAGGCAAATTGAAGACATCACGGTGACAAAAGTGGACGGATGGACGTCTCCTTTAAAACTGAAAAGCTTCATACACTATTCCACCATACCGACACTGGTATAAAAAGGTAAATAGTAATACAATTTTTAGCATCATAAAGTTGACTAGAGGAGTTATGAGGTAAAGTGTACTAAGGTATTAGCTGAAAGCCACCTCTTCCACTGTACTGGATGAAGATTGAAAAGAAAGAAATCCTGCAAAAAGTGAGTATGATCATGGAAAATATCTTGTGCTCTTTTATATCAATGTACCACTGTGACCTAGATATTTGACCTAGTGACATGGTTTTACTTTATGACACGCCTTCATGGCAAGGTTCATAAGTGTGGGAGATTTCATGAATCTGAGTCAAAGGATTAAGGAGTTATAGCCTGGACAAGATCTTGTCTACAGATGGACGCCAGACACTGGCTGGACAGAGGGACATGGTGAAACCTATATACCCACCTCAACCTTGTTGCGGGGGGTATAATCACAACAGAATTATAGTGTATTCAATGGCAAGCATGAAATGTGGTTTGCGTAACATGTAAGCATTGAGCACAGTACCCATTCAATAGGCATTAACCAAACGAAAGCCCAGAATTTAATTCAGGGGTCACATTAAGCTTGCATCCTGCGTCATAGATGCAAAAAATAAAGAAATGATGCCTGGAAATTAATAAAACATTGTTATTTTGCGTCTCTGTGGACGCATGCACAAAACATGATGCACTTTGAATGATACAACTGCAAAAATTACCCCAAGAGGTCACAGTGTTTCGCATCGACCATTATCAATCTCATGATTATTTATTATACTGATAGAATCCTCTGATGTTTGTCTTTCTATGTAACAAGCTCTCTTATTTGCTAAGAAAAATATTCCTGGGGTATCCCTCCAAAAATTTCCCAGAATAGGAATAGATGTACGTCATTTCACCTCATTATAATTATTGTGCTGAGAGCACTTTCAGGCTCCTCATTGGGTGGATTTGATCACGCGCCGCTCACTGTCCAATCAGATTCGTTGTTCTCCATGTGCTTGTCTCATGTCCGCAATGTTGGGCAGGCACCAGTTGTATTATGCAAAGATTATTGGACTAAGATGTTAAATTTTCAGATCATATTTTCACCAAGAAGACTTCCATCGAACAAGTCTAGACCCAGATAAAGGCAGGAGTGAAAATTCATTATGGACGGCAAGGAAAACACGCAGATTAGTCATCGCAAGGTTACACGTGGACAAAGCGAAAATTTGCATTAGCCAGCCTAACACGATGTTCATCACTGTCCCCGATGGGTCACATGGTTATTGGTGTTTTTTAAACAAAGTTTGGTTGTTTTGATTTTATTGAAATGTTTGAATGGAACAAATCTGTATGGCAGGACAAGATAGGAGTGAAACTTATGATCGAAGACCGGAAAAAAATATATAGCAGAAAACCATGCTTGGGTGCATGCCCGTGACCGGCTGTGTACACTATTATAACAAATTATCAAGTGACCAAAACTTCCAGTTTGATGTGAGTAAATAAAATGGAAGCTGCCAATCAAAAATTAAGGACCAGGCAGTGATGAGAAACAGGTGTTTTCATTTACATGGCCTAATTGGTCACCTATTAAATGATTCCAAGTCAACATTCTCTCATGGAACTTTGTACAGATTATATAGTCAGGGTTCGACAATTCCTATGATCCGACGTTCCGGGACAAGCCAAAGCTCTTCTCGGACAAGTGACTTTCAAATTCAACTAGTCCTGCGGACAAGCTAATTTTTTCGTTTTTTAACTGGACTGAAATTACGTCTGTTTGCATGCACGGCAACATAATGATGAGCAGTCAGAGCCTTCGCGACTGTGTGTGTTGGCGATTACTGTGGTCCGTGTGAACAGAACATAAACACCAATGCAAGCATGTGCGTGGGGACGCCAATGCGCAATAGGTGATGATAATCCCCTGGCCTAAAGTAAACAATCCAGGTTTAAACAATTACATGGTCAGCAGGTGTATTCAACAGGACTTGATTACCAACTTGATTTCTGTCAAAACAAGCAGGTATTTTGACCGTTGCGTGCATACGACGACGAGATCAAAGGTACCAGCAGTCATGCATTGGGGCTTATTGGCTTTCGCCCGTATCGGGGCAAGGTCACAGCACCTCACCGTCAGTCTTATCTGCCCGAACGATGACAAAGGAACATCAAAAAATTTTTTAACTTGCATGGCGAATTCTTGAGCAAATTAGCATCAAAGACAATTTATCGGTGGGCTCTAAAAGTGTTGGAGAGATCATGTAATGGTGCCGCAAGTTGACTTCCCGGCCAAGCAAAACACACATCTGCCAGTCACAAGCAAGTGACCGCGTGGAGTAATCTACGGTGAACGGAGCATCATGCTGACTGATCTGTCACACATTCGGCATTTTTCTCTATCCCCCTACCTTTGCGTATTTGCCTGTGACTCCAAATAATTGTTGCTATAAACACTGGAATCTTTATTTTCGCATGCTGCAATTAAAAAAAAAAAAGCTTCCCGTTTGTGTGTTCCCTCCGTAAATTACGTTAAAAATCGTTATTTAAGTTTAACCGGGATACGGACTCCTATCGTCCCAGAAATTACAATGTATTTTTCATCGTTAGTCACCCCATGCAAATAGCTTACTTTTTTAATTTGTATTTTTAATGTTTTGCCAGTTTCACTGTCGAACAGTTGCAGCTTGAATCGTTGTAAAATTTGACATTTTTGTGCGAGTTTGCAAGCGACAATACGCGGCAAATATATTTTAGGGTAAATGGTTTGTGTGGGCCTTAGCATTGTGTTTGAAAAAAACGATGTTTATAGAAGTTTTATCAGGACAAGTGGATTTTGTACGCGGGCAAGTGGATTTTGAAATTTACTTGCCCTGCGGACAAGTGATTTTTAAAAAAATTGTCGAGCCCTGATAGTGGTCCCTCTCTTACAAAGCCACCCCAATTGCACCAGGACTGTCCAACTGGAGCATTGTAGCAAAATTTTGCTACAGTGCTCTTCAAAATTGCTACAAATTTTCTCAAAAATAAGTGTTTCTTATGTGAAGAAGTGGACAAAATGCTACAACTAAAGAAAAATTTGCTACAGAGATTTTCAGTTGGACAGCACTGTTGCACCTCCTTCAAAAAAAGGAGTGGCTCTCTTCATGGGTCTTATTTTCCTAGGGAAGACTGTACTTTAGGATACTATACCTCCTTTTATAAATGTTCATGTAAATTATAAATTATTATTGTACAATTTTTTAACACGCATTTTGTGGTGACTATACAATGCTGCATTGTGTAATGGGTTATTATCTAGTGGCCATGCAAAGGACTCCATATTATGATTGTCATCATTTTCAATTTCGATCTTCTGTCCAATTTGCCCTACCGCCTTGCCACCCTACATTTCGATTTAAAAATTGATCTCCCAAGACTGAAATCTATTATTGTAAATTGCTTTATTTTCGCGTGTATAAATTTTCACGGTTTTTGTATTTTTCACATTTCACTGTAGTTTTAATTTCACTGTTTTGGACATAATTCCCACTTAAACATTGTTAAAATACTATTTCACTGTGTTTTTATTTTCACGGTTTTGTGCCATCAGCGAAATAAGCGAAAAAAAGAATACAGCGAAATTAAAGCAATTCACAGTACCATGTTGAAGTGCATAATTATGTATACTTTATAATACAAAGGCATATTCTGTGAACCTACCAGTTCATATACTATATGAAGTTGAACTGGTATAAAATGTATACATAAACCGACTCTTCTTGTTATGTTTTTATTGATGCATAGTTCTGGACTTTTAATGGATGCTTGCTAGCTTCTCTATCAAACTACCAGAATCATGGAATACCTGTATTATTCTAGAATGGCTAAAAGCCACTTTAATCTTTTGGTTTGGTGATTTTTTTTCCCCCATTAAAATCATAATATTTACATTCAGAGTTTTTGTTAGCATTGAAAGAATAGGGACAAATTTTGTCTTCATCAGTCGATGGTAACATCATGTATGGCACGGCACGTGCCAGTACCTATTTTGTTACGTAACAAGCGGCTGGTCACACCCATAGCTCCTCCCACTGATGAACAAAAGGTCCTTCACAGTGGCTATCAAAACTTTTGCGCACAAATGTTCATGACAAATTTAATTCTGGTATTAGTGTTAATATGAATGTAAATATAAAAAATGAAGTTTGTCTCTGTTGTTCTCATTGGCATATATTTACATTCAATCTAACTTTTAACATTGCAAGTAATGTATAGAGAGAGCCTGGTGTGTTATGAGACCATAACACATTAGCCTTGTGCGTTATGGAACCATAACACATGTGTCCCGCCCACATTCCAATAAGTCACGCCCACATGGGTTTCCAGAACTTAACACTTGAAGTTCAAGCATGTTCCAGTTGAACATGCTCTGCAAATTTATTTTTAGCGTTACTCTTAATTCTATGTATTAATTTTCCAAATTTCGTGTAATTGAGCAGAAAAAATAAGAGAGAAAAGTAAATATAAGCAACGAGGGTCGTTTTTGTGTGTGTTATGGCATAACGACGCTGGTGATTGAAGCTGGCATCGGGCGAGGCGCACTGGCATGCGCCACGCCCACGATGTCAACTTCAATCACGCGTGTCATTATGCCATATAACACACACAAAGTGGACCCTCATTTCTTAAATAACAGCGCGGTTGTTGGCAGGCATTTTTTTCATGACGTTGCTTTTGCCACGTCATGAAAAAAATGCCTACCAACAACTGCGCTGTTACATGCCAATGACAACAACAGAGACAGACTTCATTTTTTATGTTGTGTTGGTACTATAAAAGCGAGACAACATAAAATTTCTACATGACAGGCCTCTGAATTTCGATTTTTTTTTCATAAATCCACCTATCCACAAGTTTGATGGCAGATCATTTTTTTTTTCAAATCGAATACTATGAAAGGTCACTTATCATTGAATCAAAAGCAGTTGCCTGCAAGAACACAAGTATAACATCAGAGACATGTTTCTATTCACAGCTCCCTCATAAGTTATACGACATAACAGTAACAGCGAAGCCGGGACGCATTTTAAACAGTGTTGCCAACCTGCCAAACTTAAAATCCGGGAAATAAAAGTAAAATCACGGGAGATTGATCAATTAATATGCAATATAGAGTGGAACTATTGATGAAATTCCGGGAGGTGACTCACAATTGTCAAAAATCCACACTTTTCCAAGTATTTTCAGAATAAAATTCCGGGAGTCTCCCGGGAAATCCGGGAGGGTTGGCAACACTGCATTTACTGTAGTGTGGTCCTGTTGTACTTCACATAATAACTGTGAATTTATCCCGGTACTTGGAGGGGTCCACTTCGAAGGCCAACATTTTTATGGTTATTACAATATAATGACAGCCATGATACTTCAATCAGTTTTGGCAGTGCATTTCTAACACCACCGAACTGCCTCCTCGGCGTGATGGCACTGCTTCGCCCGGTATATATGGCATCGAATGCGCCCCCATAGCTGCTGCGAGTAGTACTAAACCTGTAGCAGGCTACCTAACCGGCACTACTTATATTGGTCAGTTGAAAATGGTTGCTACTTTTTGTTTTCTCCTTAACTTCTGCTTCACTTACCTATTTAATTACAACAGTTTAAATGACATGAAAAAGTGTGTCTATCCTCTCCCCGGAAAGAACGATCGTCAAGTGTTACTGTCCAATATGGCGCCCACGCCATGTACACAGCACCGTGTAGGGGCGCTGTAGTCGCTGGGAAGAAAAGATGAAAAAACGGCCTGTTAAATTCGAAA
Organism: Hermodice carunculata; assembly: GCA_964020975.1. NCBI lineage: Eukaryota > Metazoa > Annelida > Polychaeta > Eunicida > Amphinomidae > Hermodice > Hermodice carunculata. The sequence goes on from CAXHWN010000440.1 coordinate 28,439, forward strand.
TTCGCTCATAATTTACTTAAAATCAATTTTATTTCAATAAAAAGCAATATGCCATCAGAACTAAACGTTAATTTATTATTGAAGCTCATATAGTAAAGATATACAACGCGAATTGCTGGAATTTTTCGAAAAACCGCGAATACCCTTAATACCTCATTTTCATGCATGCAAGATATAGAGCCCTAAAGTAACAAAACTCGTAAAAAGAATTCTTTTACATTAAAAATGTCGATTTTATTAAAATTAGGTAAAAGAAGATATAAGCTCTATATATACAACCCAAAATATTGCATACACCCATCATATATATTAAAATAAGATTGTTAAAGAATAGGGGTAAGCGTATATCTCACCCTATTCCCAGATGCACCCTAACTCCACATTTTCAGCATGGAAATTACCTCTATTGTAGCTTCCATACATATATATATATATATATATATATATATATATATATATATATATATATATATATGTATATACATATATATATATATATGTATATACATATATATATATATATGTATATACATATATATAT
>CAXHWN010000441.1:2500-21000 GCA_964020975.1 Hermodice carunculata
CTCTGACTGTTTGCTACTAAATGATAATAATGATGCCTACACTTAAATGAGCCAAGCTCACGGTACTACCTCTTGGTTGGATCACTGTATGACCACTAGTTCAGCACACAGCAGTATTTCTGATATTTCTATCTCCCACGATTACTTAACATCTGACCATTTCCCACTTTCAGTTTCTGTAAATGTAGACCTTTTGGCTCATTCTGTTACCATTAACGATATGCGGAATGGCACCCATTATAATTGGTCTGCTACGGATGTTACGGATATTAAATCTTATACAGATGCCACTGATGAGTACCTTAGTAAGATTAAATGTTCTACTGAAGCCTTTTTGTGTACTGATGTTAATTGTGTAAACATTGACCATAAACATACATTGTCTGATTTTCCCAACAATACTGTTAAAGCCCTACAAGGTGCTGCTGAAAAAAGCAGTTAAAACTTAATTGAGAGATTTGTATTTAAGTGGCGTGCTGAGTCTTCGGGGTTTTGGACATTTCAGGTATGTTAATGTCCTCGGCTAAGATACACACGTGGCATGTCATATTGTCCACAATATCTGCAATTTGTCAGTTATATTATACAAGAAATACTGAAAAAAACAACAAATAACCCAACTAAAATGGATTCCTCAGTTTCGCCAACCTTAACAGCCAGGCAGGAAGATCTGTTGCCCATGAATAATTACACGTTGAACGCGGTTTGAGAGATCATGCTGTCTGTCTATCTGATAAGAACTTCACATAGTCCTAGTTGTTGCAGTTTGGATAGGAGGCCAACGTGCTAATCTATATCCAAGGCCTTAGAGACATACAAAAAGGTCGCTGTGGCCTCCTGAAAGCTGTGCGATCATTGTAGATATTGTGGAAAAAGCTAACTAATCGGTGAATAGTTAAGTCATTTGATTTAAGCCCAAAATTTTTGTCTGTCAACAAGGTGGTACCCAATTACTCTTCAAGGAGAAAATTTTTAAAAAGTCGTTCAAATACTTTTACCAAGGCAATAAGATCCAACCGTAATTATTTAAATTTGTTGATTCGGCTTTTTAAATGCGAACAAATATTGGCGCGCTTCAAAGAATAGCGAAAGTGGGATACCTTAGGAGATAATTCAAAAAAAAAAATGTCTAATGCTTACCGATAGGATTAGAAGCAATTGTAAGTGAACATTCGATATATTGTCAACGGCTAAAGCGGAAGCTAGCCTTAGTGATGATAAGACTTTCCTGACACTTTCTTCATTGCACATGATGCCACCCATGCGTACCTCAATGATGCATGATATTACTTACAATGCAAGTATCAGATACATGACACTTTTTGATGGTGCCAGCAAAGGTCTTGTCTTCTTCGGTAATGGATGTAATTACTTCGAAGATTTTATAAATTTTACATAAAAAAACTGATTGGTACAGACTCTGTAATATGTATTTGTCAACATATTTGTATTTGTGTCTTTTTTGCCCAGAACCACTTCCTAGTAGTCAATACCCTATTCCGCAGTCCGAACTCTTTACTCTCCATAAGCTAACCTGTCCCTGTCTAACCTATATACATATGGAATTACTATTGTCCATATTGCACACGTTCCTCTGTAAAATTTTGACATATGCTGTATCAGCCCAAATAAATTAAAGGGTCTTCAACGGGTAACTACTCAACATGTTTCGGAGACTTTTACCCGTACATGTCCCTCTGAGTAGCGGCTCTTTGTCTAAGCTAAATATTCAGCAAAGACAACCCACATGATAAAGAATAAATATGAAAGTGGCAAATGATGAATTAGCTAAATGCGTGAAGTTTTGTTTATAAATGCAGAGCTTCATTATGCAAGAAGAATACCTGTCAAACAAACCATAATTACTGAATTTGTATGGTACAGGTTCAGATAAGAACAATTTGACTTATCCATGAACCAATATGTACCCTTTCTAGCTGGAGAGCTTATCCTAGGAAAACCAACCGCCAATGTATAACTGAAGTGGAAACAAGCTGGGCCTTATATTCAGTCCCAGTGATAGTAAAATTAACAGTTGCAACAAGACCACCTGTACAAACCAAGGGAAATCCCAACAAGGACTGCAACAATGGACACCCTGCACCAGAAATGTAAACCAAACTCTGTAATGACACCTACCCCTCAAACAATTCAGCTCTATTTGACTGTCAACCCTGAGTCAATGTATCAACGTAATGTGTCAGGTTTGTGACATTTGAAAAAATACTGTCAATTTTGAGTAAATATGCATTTAGGCATGTCAGAAAAGAATGAAAGTCATTAGCATTTATGTCAAAAAACATGTTATCAAAACAATTTTTCTTAACAGGATTTTGAGTACAATTAGGCAAGCTTGTAACTGTCGTCAGTAGCTGCTTGCTACCTATAGCCCCTGGGGGTTTGTCCTAACAAAAAACAAGCTGGCCTAAAATGTCTGAAAGGTGAACATTAAAACAGAATGATGCCAAAAGATAAAGTTTAGTAGCAAAACAGACAAGTCTAAAACTGTAAATTATTGCAGCCAAACTTTCTAATAATCTTTGGATATTAACAGCTAAATTATAGGACAAGTCCGAAAAGAATGAAAGTCATTTGTATTCAAGTCAAGAGAATGCAATGAGAATATGATATTTCTTAACCAGATATCAAGCACAATTAGCAAGCTTGTAACTGTCGTCAGTAGCTGCTTGCTACCTATAGCCCCTGGGGGTTTGACCTAACAGAAAACAAGCTAGCCTAAAATGTCTGAAAGGTGAACATTAAAACAGAATGATGCCAAAAGATAAAGTTTAGTAGCAAAACATACAAGTTTAAAAACTGTAAATTATTGTAGCCAAACTTTCTAATAATCTTTGGATATTAACAGCTAAATTATAGGACAAGTCCGAAAAGAATGAAAGTCATTTGTATTTAAGTCAAGAGAATGCAAAGAAAATATAATATTTCTTTACAGGATTTTGAGTACAATTAGGCAAGTTTGTAACTGTCGTCAGTAGATGCTTGCTATTTATTTTACCTGGAGCACCTACATAATACATGTAGTAGTATGGGGTATGTGCTAAAGAAGAGTTTCGCCAGGCACTTAAACGTGCTTCCATATGCAAGGCAATTAGGTCTTACAAAATTAACTAGAACAGGCTGATTTTTCCAACAGAAAAATCAAATGTCTCCCCGTGTGCCCTTACTATTGTCACCCTTATTTTCAATAATAGGCATACCGATTCCAATGATCTACAGATATGGTGAAGGTACACTCTTCATTGACATTTCAAAACGTTGATTTTTGACGAAATGCCCATGTGACCTTGAAAATAGGTCAAGGTCATACATCTGCAGTTACAAGCAAGGTCTTATTAAAGTTTACATAGAAACATAATCATACAAAATGTCAACCTCTTTAAGTAAAATCTTTCACGAGTGCATCTGCAATGATTTTCAATAAGTGGCCACGTGACCTTGAAAATAGGTCACCCATCTACAATCCCAACCTAGTTCATATTATGGTACATAATCATGCAAAATTTCAACCTCTTAAGTCAAATCCTTCTGGAGTTATTGCGTCCGCGTCAATTTTACATGACATGCCCACGTGACCTTGAAAAATTGGTCAAGGTCATACATCTGCAGTTACAAGCAAAGTCTTACAAAAATCTTACATAGAAACATAATCACACAAAATATCAACCTCTTTAAGTCAAATCTTTCTCGAGTGCATCTGCAATGATTTTTAAAAGTAGCCAAATGACCTTGAAAATTGGTCAAGGTCACCCATCTACAATTGCAACCTAGTTCATAATTTGGTCCATTATCATGCAAAATTTCAACCTCTTAAGTCAAATCGTTGCGGAGTTATTGCGTCCCGCGTCAATTTTACACGACATGCCTATGTGACCTTGAAAATGGGTCACGGGTCACCCATCTGCGATGTTAAGCAAGGGTTTTATATAGGAACATCTTCAAAAAATTTTCAAATTCCCAAGTCAAATCTTTCTCGAGTTATCGCGTCCGCAACGCACAAAACAAAGTGTTGAAGAAGAACAAGAAGAAGAAGAAGATGAAGCGGAAGAAACGGGCTCAAAAACAATATGCCCCCCCCCCCCCCCCGTTGCACGGGGAGACATAATAAAAGATATGTAGACACTACATAGCACTGGTCCTTTTGCAGAAAAGTGACAACGAACTATAGATAGGGAAAAGGTTCACATTAAATAACCAAGGCTTACAGTAGTATATGCCCCCTACACCATTAACGGGATGAGTTGCGGGAATAAGGGTACAGCCACCATTGTTTTAAATTTATTTTTAATTATTCATTTTTTTTTTTTTTTGCTCATCTAATTGCATTTGTAATTTGTAAAAGTAAGAGTTGGTCACATTTTCGGTCAATTTGCAACCCTGTTTGTTTGTTGTGTAATACAGGTAAAATCTGTCAATTTTAACAAAGGATTCAAGAGTGGAAGCACGCAGCGTAATGGCATCTTAAATCGTAAATGTACTTCCTTGACTTGTGTAGGAGCCCACAGCTATTAACTTGTATGTAATTTTTAATGAACTATAATAATAATAATAATAATAATAATAATAATAATAATAATAATAATAATAATAATAATAATAATAATTTTATCCCCTTTCCCCAACCAGGGAGAAATCACAAATACATTGACACAATACACAAAAATAAAAAATACAGAAAAAATATAAAATTGCTGTCAAATATAAGATTATCTACCTTTTGTCACATAATATATATATATATATATATATATATATATATATATATATTATATATATATATATATATATATATATATATATCATGTTAGGGTGGATTTTAGTACTATAATAGGCTTTTATAAATACCGTATCATAGGCCTAAAAGCTACAGTGCCGCGACATGATGTAGCGGTACTCTGCCGGTTGCATCGGTAATTGTGTTGATGAGGAGTAAAACTTTCTGCAAATGTCGTTCTTATTTTTGCTTTGTGTATTGAAATGTACAAATCGACCCAAACATGAGATAAAAATTTTATAGCATGCTTTGTAGACGATATGAAGTAATCAACCCGCACTGGATACCGTATGGAAGAACTCGTTCGCTTCGCTCATTTGTTCAACCCGCACTGGATACCGTATGGCAGAACTCGTTCGCTTCGCTCATTTGTTCTGCTATATGGCATCCAGTGCTCGTTGATATACTTCATATCGTCAACAAATCTATCTATCTATCTATCTATCTATCTATCTATCTATCTATCTATATATATATATGTATATATATATATATATATATATATATATATATATATATTATATATATTCTTATTCAGCAGGTACACATACAAGAATTATCATACATTTGAAGCAAGCAAAAAAACATTAGGTTCACCACATGCATACAAGTATAAAGTATTTCAATCTTCAAGAATCATGACCTGGAAGGACCTGTGGATCCTCTGTGTGATTCACAACAAAGTCTTGGTGCTTAACATCGCAATGGTGTCACAAATATCTTGCCGTGAGAATATAGTATTTAATTTGCCTTCGCGAGCAAGGCAATGTTCTCTGATAAAATTTGCAGTTCTATTGTTATAAATATATATAATAGATTATAGCATGATTTGTTGACGATATGAAGTATATTAACTCGCACTGGGTACCATGTAGCAGGACTCGTTCAGTTCGCTCAGTCGTTCTGCTATATGGTATCCAGTGCGACTTGTTTACTTTATATATCGTCTACAAAGCATGCTGTAACGTTTTTATCTCACGTTTGAGTCGATTTGTACATTTCAATACACAAAGCAAAAAAAAAAAAAAAAAAGACATTTGCAGAACGTTTTACTCCTCATCAACACAATTACCAATGAAACCGGGGAGAGTACCGATACCGCCGGAACAATGCCGATACCACCGCAGAGCACTGATACATCATAATTATAGCGGCATGTAGCTTTTAGGCCTATGATACGGTTTTTATACAAGCCCTGTGATAGTACTTAAATCGACCCAAACATGAGATTATATATATGTACGTGTGTGTGTGTGTGTGTGTGTGTGTGTGTGTGTGTGTGTGTGTACATATAAGAAAGCTGACAGCACTATTACAGATACACAGTATACATACTATGCACTGTGTGCATATGTAATGATGCTTTTAGCTTTCATACAAATATGACCCCAATAAACTATGCTAACATATAATACCACAATTATTTACATAATACAAAGGGAGAACGTAAGTGGATATACTCTTAACCAATACCTTTAATGGCAATTTTTTTACACTTACAGAGGAACGTGTTTTAGCTATGGGATAAACATTAAGCGACCAGTGCGCCCTTCACTCTGTCACAGGTGCGGTTTATGTTTAATCCGCATATTATTAACTCAATGGAAATCACTCACAAGGACCAAAAAATATATATTATGCCGCCCTTGTATCAGATAGTCTTGATTACTGTCAATTAAAAATTACTGAGCATTTTGTTCATTAGTATTAATTTTTTTTTAATCCATTTATTTTTTATTACTTGGATTCTAACTGATATCCGTGGAAACTTGTGAGTGATAACATCATGTCTAAATACACTATAGCTTTATTCAAAGTTAGGTTTTAGTTTTTAAAACATTAGCTTCTTGCTAATCTCTCTGACTATAATACAAATGACGATCAAAATGCAATACACAGGAACTGAGCATAGGAAATATATAAGATGTAAGAGCCGACATTAACATCAGGCAGAGGTGACAGAATATTGACACTTTAGTACTACAGAGATTTTGAGCTGGAACATATCGAGCGTGAAGCAAATGGATATAAAAAAAATACTGATCACCATTACACGGAGCGCATCTGCGGATTGTACTGGTCCATCATTGCGTGCTTTTTTATTTGCCCGACAGAGTGTTCCAAAGCTTTACATCAAAGGTTGATATACTCTGCAAACCATATCATTTACCAATATACATGTAATAGTACGTACAATGTCGGTGGTTGTTTTCTTAAATTAAAGACACTTTGTGTTCTTTGAAATTTTAGAGGTCCTGCATATGTATGGGGTGGAAGGCGACTTATCGCTTTTTAAACTTCGACATATATGCTCTGTTTGCCGGAAATGGCTGGAGTGGGCAGATTCGCTTCGCAAGTTTATGGTCTGATGCAAAGTCATTAAACACAAATTGTAAAGAGCAAAACTAAACCTGGTCAACCTTCATTATTTTGCGGGGATGGTGGTGCTCTGACAGTTTCATGCAAATTCCAAATGGCGAGCAAAAGTTGAAATGAGAAAGGATGAAACGTCTAAAAATACATGCATCTGGTACATCAGGTCTGGGTGACTGCTCAGCGCAGCGCGATAGCTCGGAGTTGAGCACCTGCTTTTTACAGATTGTAGTAACATGAGGACAGAAATTTAAACTATAATCTTAATTAACATCTGAAAGTTTGTCACGCTCAAGTGCAGCAAGGTCGGTACCATCCAGGCCAAAATATGTATCTTTCAAACACACCTTGATAAATATACGCTGGTAACTGATTGGGCTCGCCTTTTTGCCTTTGTCATTGAACCATTGGATGTAGCTGACCTCTTGGTTAAAACTGGAATATCGCCTCGTCCTTTGTATTTCCTAAAGCAGAAATGGTGTTATCGTCTGCGTAGTTGCAAACGACGTGTTGATGATAGAAAATGAGGCGTATACTTTCCTACCCTGTCGTTTGCTGGAGACCACAGGACTGGAAGAAAACTGGTATGCGCATGCAGTGATACGAACTTTCTACACTTGCCAGTATTTAGTCATTCATCCATTTATATGTTGATTAATTTGTCCATTCATTCATTCATTCTTCATTCATTCATTCATTCATTCTTCATTCATTCATTCATTCATTCTTCATTCATTCATTCATTCATTCATTTTAGTGGCTATCCATTTGGCACCAGAGACCTTCCGGCAAACTGTGAACCAAAAAGCATTTGAACATTTGAAAACGACATTCAGGCCTATCCTGGGTCCTAAAGTCTCGTCGATGCACTTATTCCAACACTTTATTTCCTAATCAAATAGCACACAAAATAAAAGTGTTGGGTGGATTTCCTCCACATGTCGCCGTTTTTCGTTGGCATCTCGTGGTATTTTAATCATACAGTGCCATAGAAATTGTAAAGAAAAATTAATGAAAACTGGTGAGTAAAGCAGAAACTTTGTTTTTGTTTGTTTGTTTTTTTTGTTTTCATTAATTTTTGTTTTGTTTTTTGTTTTGTTTTTTTCATTTTTTTTTTTTTTTTTTTTTTTTGGTTTTTTTGTTTTTGTTTTTTTGTTTTTGTTTTTGTTTTTGTTGGTTTGTTTTTTTTTTTGCGGGGGGGGTGGGTGGGAGATAGAAGCAAATATCATTCAATAAGAAAAGCGTGTTGCCATGATATGTGGGATATTCAAACAAGCTCGCTATCAGTGTTGTCTCGAGGCCTTATCTTCTTTCCTGTTTGTTCGTGATTTAGGGTGCATGCCATCATGAGCTCCTCATCGACCATGCGCGGACCTCAAAGCGCTTCGTTTCTCCCGTATGCGTGTCGTCATGTCTCATCTTGTGTTTCTCTCTTCTGCAAGAAGGACCCTTTCAAATTTTTCCTACATCTTGTCAAAATGACATACCTCATTTTCGACATTATACAAGTCATAGGTCTACATCACGTGGCATATCTAATTGCACTTAGCAGTGCAGAGAAATATGCGCAAAAACTCATACTCATTCTAAGTTGCAATTGCCTACTCTGCAAAACGAGTTCACGGTTATTGTGTGCTGCCCCCTGGTGTTTATATATATGTACGCGTGTGTGTGTGTGTGCGTCTGTGTCTGTGTGAAATATATATGGGAATGTGCCAGGGAACGCTGGCATTGCGATCGATCGGGTACATTGTATATTTAATTTGGCTTGGGTCATAGCAGCTCAATGCATCTTCTCTTGGACCAAAACGTATTACTTACCTCTATTTTTTTCATGTAACTCTTAATCACTCCACTCCTTACTTTTTTTTCGGTAAAAACAAATAAAAATTAATAAATAAACACACAAATCACACAGTACATTTTTGCCCATACTATCAGTAGGTGGCGGTTGTGTTTTTTTAATGAAACATACTCTAAAGGATATTCATGCTTTCAGTCTGCAGATTGATACAAATTCATAATTCAAAGTTAGGCAACTGGTCATAGTTTGTGTTATATGGTGCAAAATATCATACAGAACACAAGTTTGAAAGGTCCTCTTGATTAAATGGACACCACAAATTAGAAAGCTGATGCTTATGGAGGTTAGAAATGATATCTGAAAACTAAAATGTGAAATTTTCTTCGGAAGTTTTTTTTTTTCTTCTTCTTCTTTTTTTTTTTTTTGGCGCCAAAAGTGCGCCACATTTGCGACAGGAAAGCGCACAAGTTTTCTCCCATTATGGCCCGATGTGGGAAAGTGATAGTGACGTCAAAAATGCAGCCCGCTGGCTAATGTGTTTTAAGCCAGAGGGCCTTCAATTTGCCCAGCCTGATGACAGATACAACAGAACATACTGATTCTGGAGAGTTTGAATTGAGTTTTTCATGTACTTGGTATGACTAGGGTGAGAAAGAAGTAATAAGAAAAGTTGAAGCAGCAGAGGAAAAGATCATTCCGCCTCACACACATGAGGGGCGCCCAGAACCCCAGCGTCACCAGCACTGCAGGGAGTGCAGCCTTGGTGCAGCCAGACGATCCCAACTTGCCGTCTGGGCAATAATAATTCGTTGCAAAAGAGATTTCCTATTAAAATTACTAGATTGCATTTAACAAGTACAAGCATGAATACAATAAATTGGAATTTGCGTCAGGATTGGCCAGGTCTTGTCGTGTTTCAAATTTCAGCATTCACGGAGACAGCTACGGCCTGCACGTACGGTATATAAAAATCTGAACAAACAGTTACTTTTCTCTTCCCATCTGTGTGGTCTATAGATTATTAAATATGTTTGTATTTATGAATACCTTTCAATATCAGAACCCCTACTCGGCAGTAACTCGCCACCTTTGGAAGACAGTAATTTGCGTTTCCGTAGGCATCATCGTCAGTACACGTGTTTATGATATCCTTTATTTTGAATCGCATCCATTCCCTTACAAAAACAAAATGCTGGGATCATACTAGATTTTGCTGGGCGAGGTGGAAAATGCTGGAAAAACATCCATCATAATCCAGCATTTTCAGCCAAGCATCCAGCAATATCCGGCATTTTTTCCAGTTAGTTCCAGCAAAATTTAGTTGGATTCTGTTGGGATTTAACCAAATCCAGCAAAATCTTTTGGGGGGTAGGGGTTTAAATGGTACCTTAGTTGCACTTGTATTTTCAAAATGCGCAGCAATCTTTATTTATAATGGCTAAAACCTTTTCAGAAATCTGCTGGAGGTGTACCAGCAAAATCCAGCAATCACTGATAATATATGTGCGACTGTAATTGCAAGGGAACAAACTAGCAGATATGTCAACTTGCACGCTGGAATCGGCTGGACCAGGTGCCAGTGAGTTGGGAATGCTTGAACCTGTATGCATGCTGCTCATTTGCAGGAATCTCGTGGAAATGATGGACTTTGCTGTGGACTTGAATGCTGGAATCTACTAGAGATTGGCTAACAAAATTTAGTGATGGTAGACAATGCTGGAGTTTGCTGGGATTCAACCATATCCCAGCAAATTTAGCACATTAACTGGTATGCTGGAATTTACAGGCAGAGTGCTGGGATTGTGCAAACAAAATCCAGCAACATGTAGACAATGCTGTATTTTGCTGGGACATATCCAAATCCCAGCAAATTTATGGTATGCTGAAATTTGCTGGAATAGGGCCAGCAATATCCAGCAAGCTTACAGACGCGATGGATTGAATGAAATCCCATAGTGTCAGCCTGTATGCTGTATTCACGGTGGAATCTGCTGGGAATGCTGGACTCGGCTGGCTATACTACAATCCACTGGATTTATGATGGAATCAGATAGACCCTGCCTGTGCCAGCAAGCAAATTAAATTATGCTAATTTGCAGTTTTCGAATTTTTCAATCTTGAATATCTTCAACATTATAATAGATAGATTTGTCATTTTAATTTCTACTAGGAGGTTGTTGACCATTGCGCACTGATTTAATCAGTAACAATAGTTGTAGCAATTTAAATTATGGTAAGTATCACCATTAGAAATTTCAAATCTTAAATAACTTCAAGGCTATAATAGATAGAGATGCCATTCCAACCTCTAATCGTGTGTTATGGACTGGTTGTACATTGCCGTCCCCGATTCTGGAAATATATGCCGACTCAGTAAATATACTGCATTACCGTGTTGATATGGCACTCGCACATAACTACCTCCATTGAACCATTCTTTTTAGGAATGGGGATTTGGTCGAGTGGATATGTGCGTTTCCCATTCAGCTAGGCGACTGGTGCCAAAGGTTGCAGGTTCGAGTCCCGCTCGTTCCGAACATGAAATACTAATATGCTTTGAAGACACACACACACACAGATTTGCTATGCAGCAAATCATCTTCTCTAGTTATCGACTGTATTGTTTGCAGCAGACAAATGGATTTTGTTTCAAATATCGAGATTTGTATAGACTGGTGTTGCAAAGATTTGTCCTTTCATGTTGAAAGTGTGAGTTGAAAGCTAGAGTCTGCATGCATGTGTATGTAGGATGTCGCTTACGGTGCTTGTATGTGGCATTTAGGCTATTTTGCCAACCCGGCCTCCCTAATTTGATAAAGACCCTAGCTTGTACAGAAGTGAACCACTTTCATGGGGGACACCCATGCATGCACAGCTTTTGTTTTTTAAAGGTGCAAGACAATCTGAACAGTTTGGGTGTCGGATAGCCCATAAAGTGCCCCATCCATGCCCATATTGTAGGAGTAATTTTGAGCAAGGTTTTTAACTCTGAGACTCGGCCACTCCCTGAATTCTATGCTGAATAGGAAAGCTGTGACATTTAAACAATTTTCAATCACCTGCGAAAGTTTCGTCAATAGCTTATTTTTCTTTGAATTAATTCCTATTAATATCAATTGCTCTGAGATTACTATCTGTATCCCTGATTTTAAATTCGATATGATGCCAGCAACATTGTTTTCAGAATATTTGACAATGCAGGGTCCTATTACATTTGTGATATATGGTATGGTTTGAGCTGGGAATGTTCTTTGTAATGTGTTTGGGTGCAGTGTGGACCTAACCTTTTTGGCTTTATCACTTTTAGGGCTTTTTGTGTTGATAGTTACACCCTGATAGGTGCACTACAATATCAGAAAAAGGTGAGTTCGGGTGGGTTTTGGTGCGTTTTGGTGGGTTTTGGTGACTTCAGGTTAGGAGTTAATAATAATGTACTCACGAGCCATTTCCATTATCATAGCCTTGTAAATCATCCCCGGCCATTGCACATCCACCTCTTCCCCTATATCTTGCTCCCATTGAAGGCTGGTGATATTTGCGGGTATAATCATTGCCAATGTTTGATCCGACCACAAGGGAAAGACTACTAGATATCTAAATTTATTGCCTTGCCCCATGTTTTGTTTAATTCCGCAGTCGTTCAACACAGCACAGCACAACACAGTCATCACAATCCGCAAATTCGGGTAAAAGGCGCAGACGAAATTCCCACCTTGCAAACCTTTGAGAACGAGGCTAAACGATGATCGAATATTTTGTATCTTCATTCAACAATTTATAGGTATAAGTTCAATGAATTTTCCAAAAATCTGGCACAGGTAATTAAAGATCCAGTTGGAAGCTATACATTACAATCGCATACCAAAATAAAACTCTTGGGCTAATTAATAATGCTGAAACATCGAGATTATAATTGGAAACTGAGCGAGGCTAGGCGCCCATGATCCTCCTTTATCGCTCATGCGTCTTCCTTCCACACAAACCTTGACCATTGAATCTTACCGAGATCGAGATCTTTTCTAATCGTAAACTAGCAGGTCCAGCAACAAACACACAACACCAAAACTTCATCATTTTGGTTGGTTGAGAAATGTTAAAATTCCAGCAGAAACCACACTGTGATAACACTTAAGAATTTGCTGGACTATAAGTTGTGCAAGCACATTTCAGCAAATTCTTAACAATCAAAATCCAGCATGTTCAATATTAATTTACTATCATTTGCTAAATAATCGTTTCGCTTAATTTGATATCAAAGCTACCAACAAACTTATCTCAAAATGCTTACCATTCCTTTCTGATTTTTCCTAAGCGAGCTTTTTCTTTTACATTATGGGAATAACCACCCTTGAGGACAAAAATTCTACCAGTCCCTGCTATTTTTCGCAACTTCAGAGTTCTTTTAAGGATAATTCGTCATCTTCTTCTTTCGCTTTCACTTCTTTATCCTCTTCTCCCCCCCCCCCCCCCCCCCCCATTCTTTTGCATCTTTGTAGCGCATGACATGAGGAGATTGGTGACAGGCTTGTTAGGAAATTAGGCTGAGGTTATCAAAAGAAATAAAAACAGAATATCAAACAAAGTGCCACTTTTTGAACATGCTTTCACAAAAAATGTACTTGCATATCTTTCGATGAAAGTAATAATAATAAGAAGAAGAACGAAGAACAAGAAAGCGAAGAAGGAGGAGGAGAAGAAGAAGAAGAAGAAGAAGAAGAAGAAGAAGAAGAAGAAGAAGAAGAAGAAGAAGAGGAACAACAACAACAACAACAACAACAAGAGAAGGAGACGAAAAGGGACTTATCATAGCCAATATTCTTTGATAATACTTGTATATTGTCGCAACTGTGCCCACAATTGCATTTGGTCTTGATAAATATTATATATAAGAGCAAAACAAATAAGAAAGGCATTTGTACATTGTATGTAAAGCATGTAAAGTTGACTGATTAGCTTACATTTGCAAACACATGGATCACCTGACCTGAACCAAATAGGTCAAGGTTACGATAATATGATCATTCCAAAAAATGGCGTCAAGGTACAATGGATGGATGGAAACGATGAACGAACTGCGGACGAAACCATCCGTTGGCAGATAAACGGCTGAAAAATCGAATGGCTCCCTTCTTCAACTGGACCAATGAACAGTAAAAACTATTGTCGAACATAACAAACGACATGGATGTGTCAACACATAATTATAAATGAATATTAATAAAAATACTGAACCAGATTACATGACACGAAAGGGACACGTTCTGCTTAGTGCTATCAATTACTGAAGCAAACCGCTGACATTCAGAAAACAGCTTTAATGGTTCCTGCAAGTTCAAAGATCCAGGTGATTTTTCAATACGTCACTTCAGTTGGCACAGGGAAATGCTGTGGGTATTTTTGCCAACAATATGAATTTTGCTTCCAACGTGAAGTAAGCTCTATTTGATATCTGCTAAACAGAAGTGGAAACTGCAGAGTATGTCTTTTTAGCAGGCAATGATTTTCTACCCTGATTATCTGATCAACAAATCATACTTCATGATCAGAGTAAGGAAAGGTAGACCAGAGAGAGTACATCTAGTCGTAGCTTACATAGAAGTTGACGCGTCACTCAAAGTGATTGTACAAAAAAAGAATAAATAACCACAAACCAGGAATCGTGACGCCACAAGTAGGGAAATCAGCACTCATATTTGTTGAAAGAAAATATGGTTTAACCTTTGCATATTCAACCAATAGAATATCTAAAATGTGGACGGATGATATGTTGTATACAACACCACAAATACAGACCTTCTCTGTCCTATCTATCATAACTAGCTGTAAAAAAGGACGAGAAAACTCTGGAACAAAGTTTATCGGCAATGGATTTAAAAAAGGAAAGTGAGGAGTAAACTGTAGGATGTTCCAGTCTATTTGGTGCCGGCTCCGGATTAGCTGAAGTTCATCATGTCAGAATGAGAATGATTTCTTGCATCATTAATATCTTTTTCTTGCACTCAATGGATATTGCATCGCTAAAATCTGCCCGTGGCTCTCCAAATGAAAGCAGGCGCTCCAGATCAACAAATCATACTTCAAACTCTCCAAGTATCAGTCAATATTTTAAAGAGCTTAGGCAATTATCTGACTGCCTCAATGAATGACATCCTTTAAATTATATATTTGGGACCCATTTTATCCAATGGACTTCTTTGCCTTACCATAAAGTTTCCATTTCAATTTTTCTGAACCATATTTTTACTATATTAAACATTGTATATTTGATTACCTTCTGTAAACTATCACATGTTATAACAATGTGCTCTGTACTATCACGAAGCTCAAAAGGTAAAACAATGTACCGTCATTCATGTATTTCAGTCAGCTGTTTTCTTCATGTTGCCCTAAATTCGTCTGTTCTGTTGTTGTTGTTTTTTTTGTTTTTTGTTTTTGTTTTTGTTTGTTTTTGTTTTTTTTTTTTTTTTTGTTTTTTTTTTGTTTTTGTTGTTGTTGTTGTTTTTTTTGTTTTGTTTTGTTTTTTATTTTGTTTTTTTTCTTTGTCTCTGATGGTGGTGATCGAAAGTGCGGTAGATTTAACGCTGGTTTGCATGTTAATCACATACAAGGCCCTCTCTTTGAAGACGGACACCTGCATACACATACATTCATTTCAGTGTAAACTTCAACAAGGGATTGCTTATTCGATTTCCTGGACAGTTCCTTATTCTGCAAAACTTCAATTCCAAATAAGTAAATGTATGATGAGTCAGCAGTGTAGACAAAAAAAACCACCTTTCAGAAAAGTGGACCAACAGTGACCGCTTAATGAAAGCCGTATAATTCTATAAATAAGGCTGTAGTTTTTTCCCCTTATTTGTGAATAAGCAGATTTATAGGGCATTATTCCCAACTGCAGTGTCAATTTTCAGAATGGAAGATATAGTACGGGGTCAAAACATATAAAGGATTATTGCAAATACTGCGGGGATCATAAAGATACAGGACATTTATATCATTAATCCTGCCAGCAAATGCTTTTTCGTGGTGAAAATAGCACAAAGTACAATGAAATATCAGTTCCAACAACAGTTTTCATACGTGTATTTCACAGAAATCAATATCATTTTTTTTTTCATAATTTGTAATTTAGATGCCCTTTTAAAGTTTACGCTAAGTTTGCTGGCAAGAAGACATGTTGCTCACACTGGGGATATCATGCTAAATAACTGATATAAAAACAATTTGTTTGTGTGAAAGCAGTTTGTCAAAATGTCCTTCACTATCAATATGAGCGAAACCCCTTGTGTGTAATTGCACAATATTTATGAAAGTTTGCATCCGATTTCAACTTTAAGTTCTCTTCATTTTGGATCTTTATTTGAACAAATATTCACATCTTGATCTGGACAATCAAGCCACAATTTACTAGCCAACAACATAAACAACAAAAAATGGTGAATTCTTGCCCCTTCAAGTTTTCTTTGAACCCTGTCCATATCAGACAAAAATATGACTCAAAGAATTACTTTCAACGCAATCATATTTGGGCAGCCCAAAATGTATTTTGAAGGTCACATACCACTGAAAGGCACGAATGCTTCATTTCACATTTGTTTGAAATGTTCTTGATTCTTTGTGATACTGGGCCATGGAATATGCCAAATGACAGATGTTTATGGATCACAATGTGTGATATTCCTACATTTGCCATATCTGGGATGGTAGGTGGGATAAAAACTCTTATGAAGTTTATACAAACTTTATAAATCTTGCTATCTTCAAAACAGAAAAAGCTCTGTTCGATCTCTGCTAGTCATAATGGGGAAAATCATGGCGATTTGTATGTTTACTACACAAGCAATTTCAACTTTGATTTTTAGTTGAACAAATCACGATTCATGGTTAGTTTTGCCATACATGAACTAGCATGGGTGGACGGGGCCATACATTGCAACACAAACTAGCAATAGAAAAAACGAAACTCAAGACACAAAACGGGAACCATTTGACCATAGACAAAAAAGTAAAATAACAAAACACTCATATACTCAAGAAAATACTGCTTCAACCCATGTATATTCAGCAAATAGTATATCACAAAATGTTTAAATGTTATATTATAGACGATGATTTCGCTTCGACTTTACAGCTCAGTCAATGGAGAGACAGGCGTCTTCTTTCCCAAATTTCCTGACCAATTATTATTATTATCATCATCATCATCATCATCATCATCATCATCATCATCATCATCATCATCATCATCATCTTTATCATTATTATTATTTATTATTATTATCATTATTATTATTATTATTATTATTATTATTATTATTATTATTATTATTATTATTATTATTATTATATACAGTGTTTATCGTTAGAAAATATCAAATGTGAAGCGGTTCCAGTTAACTTGTGGAGGGGCGCCAAACTTCATTATTTTACAATGCAAATGAACTACTGTCCTATTGATGTCTTTTACATATGCTTGGCATATATAGTATTGACAAATGTATACACGTGGTACCTGCCAGCGAAACCATCTGGCATTAATTGTGTGCGTGCATAAAAAAAACCTGTGTGAAATATGCACTCGTTGCCCACTTGAAACAGTAACCTTCATTTCTAAACACAGATGGTTGAAAAACAAGTTTTCAAAAATATTCTGTCAGTTTGTTGGACATAGATTTGCATGCAAGTTTGATTACATACAATTACATATTGCATAAATAATCACCATCACTGCATTATCACATTTGAAGGTTATATGCGTGTGCTGCCATCTTACATATATTACACCGATTCTCTGTCTTTTTGTGATAAATTGAAGTACTGGGCATATCTCTCAATTCATTTGTGTAGTATTTTGTGTTGTGTGTGTTGTGCATAGATACATAGAAAAAGTACATATCACTGCCCTCTTTTTCTTTATATTTTTACAGAGAAATAGAGAAATGGGTCATATGTTGTGAAAAATGAAAAATACTCCGAAATTTAAATCGTCCAGCTACAAATAATAAGAATGTGCTTTAGATTTAAGAAAAGTTATATCTTTGAAAATATATAAACGGTCAAAGGGCGTAAAGAGGTAGGAATATATATATATATGAAAATTAGAAATACACCTCACATTTAGTTTTACCAACTGTGATGTACCTTAGTTCATGTATATACAGGTGCGTATACAACATGGGTCATTGTTACCAGCTACAGTACCTCTTATCCAGTGGTAAGCTACTTTCATGCAGAAAGAAAACGAAATAGGAAAAGAGTTTGGAATTTATTAACTGTTTAAAACCTCATAAGGGCAATCTCATTTTAGCGTATATAAGTACTGAAAACTGCAGCACAAACTGGAGAACCAAAAGCAATTGACCACTTACCTTCACAGAAAAAGAATGTTTTTCATTTGCCATATTTTAGTGCCCAAAGCGAAGAATGGCTGAAATGAAGGAAGAGACTAAACATAGTACATTTTCATACATGTCAATTATGGCAAGATAAGTGTACAACCTCTTCAATCTA
The DNA here is from genome assembly GCA_964020975.1 of Hermodice carunculata. NCBI lineage: Eukaryota > Metazoa > Annelida > Polychaeta > Eunicida > Amphinomidae > Hermodice > Hermodice carunculata. Next base: position 20,980 of record CAXHWN010000441.1, read on the forward strand.
ATAAAGCGTGTTCACGTAAAT
>CAXHWN010000443.1:0-16000 GCA_964020975.1 Hermodice carunculata
GAAATGAGCAACTGGAAAAACCGGCCAAGCGAGTGCTTGAGCATAAAATCCTATAACTACCGAGGCCCGTTGCTGGTCCTTAGGAGACAATTTCCCCGATGCACAAAGGTCTAAGACACGATAAAGCTCCCTTGCCCTGTGAGATTGCAAAGTCAAGGTTGTATTTGTAGCATCCAGTAGTAGACCAAGATAGGTAATGGTCTGTGTAGGTGACATGACTGATTTCTTGAAGTTGATCGGACTCGGATTCGTCACCATACAGTAACAGAGCCCCTGAGAACACATAGGCCTGCGGCAAATCTGAGAAAAAGGCCTTATTTAAGGAGTTTGGTCTACCCGTCTGCCTTATAGCTGTAACATACCTCATTCTTTTGCAAATCTTCTGTAGATTTCAAATATGCCTGTTGTGGAGCTCTCATGTGGTCCAGTTTTACGGTATATGCAAATTAAGAAACCCATATAGTAGAGCAGCTAAATTTTCAAAAAAAAGGCTTATTTTCAGTTTTCGGTCAACCGGAAAAACACCCGGCTGGATTTGGTATCAATCAAAAGATAAGAACCAGAATTTAAAGTTAGGTAGGGTGTACTATCAATTTCATGGTCAATTTGTATTTATATTGGTTACCATGGCAACGAAATTAAGTTTTCATAAAATGAAGGGAGAATCACCTTATTAATCATAACTTTATACACATACAAGGTACCACCCCACAACTTTACATCAACATACCTTCTATGCAGGTGTTTCATAAGAAACCAGTTTGAGATAGTAAGTGTCAACAGTTGGTTGCCATGGCAACAGAATGTTTGTAAAAATCACTTAAATGTGCATGTAAACACTAGAAACTTATTTATAGTTTTAAATATCGGGAATAATTTTCATAACATTTGATGTTAAAATGTAAAGAGATTCTTTCTGCACTAATAATGTTGTCAATAGTGAAGGAAGACTCTTTTTGGGTCGCCTTGCAACGTTCTTACAAATGTTTATATACCTAAAAGTGAGCAGATTTTTGTGGATATTTCAATTGGTCATATGGCCAGTGCTGCGCATTGCTGAGAAATGATACATACATGTGATAATATTGCCAGAAAATCTGTCCTTAAACAAAAAATACTTAGCTAACTTTGGTATTAACTGAAAGATAAGAACCCTGAATTTAAGGTTAGGTAGAATGTACCATCCATTTGATGGGCAACATATGTTTCTATTGGTTGCCATGGTAACGACATTTTTTTGAGTAATCCAGGGAAAAACACATTTTTAACCATTAAGTAATGAAAATGCAAGGTACCACTTTACATCAGCATACCTACTATACAGGCATTTCCTAAGAAACCAGTTTGAGACTGTAAGTGTCAAAAGTGGGTTGCCATAGCAACGGAATTTTGCTAAAAATTACATAAATTTGCAATCAAACATCAGAAGCTTGTTTTTAGCTTAAATTTTTACGAATACTTTTCATCAAATGTGCTGTTAAATGTAAAGAGACTCTTTCTCCACTAAATTTGATGTAAAGTGTGTTTTATGGTCACCTAGCAACGTTCCTCCAAATGTCAAGATTATTCAAAAGCAGATTTTTGTTGATATTAGACACGCATTATCAACCCTCTTGCAAACTGCTGAGCAATGATACATATGATAATACTACCAGTATGTGTTTTTATAAACTTTCCATATTTCCCTGTAGTTACTCCTGTCCTAAAGCAACATTATTATGTCTTTTTTACAATAAAATTAAAGAATTTGTTGCAAAATTTTGTGCCTTTTTCAAACATATTTTTCATCTAACTCCAATTAAGGTATTCATGACACTGAGCGCAAACTTATCAAGCATATATATTACCGATCATATCCAGCAAAAAGATGGTAAAATTGTCAGAGCTTCCAAAGAACATCCTTATCGCAGTTGGCGCGTGCGCACCTAATCAGCGCAATTTTGTCTGAATTTTTTTGTGTCAGTGTAACAAACCATTTTATATTCAACACAATGTGCCCCCCTTTTCCCCCTTCCACAAGTAAATATTCAGACAATTAACATGGCAAAAAAGCCTCAAAATTGCCACGTTTAGTTGCACTTCTAGAACTTTTGTTCACTGCCCATTGGCAGATGTCTCAAACCTACATGTGATAGGTAGAACTTCGTGTCTGTCTGCAATAGTTTGGAAGATATGGAGCTTTTAAAATTCAAATTGTCCCTAATTTGCATAATTTTAAATACCATGACTATTACAAGTCAGGTGCTTAATTTCACCGGTAGGTGAGTCACCAAGGCAAGTTTTGTGATTGTCGGAATAACAGTGTCCGAGAAAAACTCCAGACAGATTTGGTCATAAAGAAGAAAAGAAAGAAAGAAAAGAGGGAGGAAAGAAGGAAGAAACGAAAGAAAAACATAATTCTTTGAAAAAAAAAATGTCTGGGTTTGTACCCAGACATAAAAAAGCCACTGACGCGTGTCCTATAGAGCAAAGTTTGCTGGAGATCTATCCAAGGTACATCTGCAGCAGCGTCAAGTCTGAAGTGGATCCAGTAAACTGTGTTTGGGAACATTATGTATACATGTATTCACAGCAGCCTATCACTGTACCAATGGCAATGTGTACTCTCATTTATAATCACGATTTTTTTTTGGTGAAAAATCCGGGGCCGGGAGGAAGCATCGCTTAGCGACTTAAATGGACACCAAGTCAAAGTAATACCCACCACCTTTGAATAGAGTTCAGTCAGTGATTTTAGAGAAGTCGAAAACAAAAAATGACTAGGTAAGATTTGCTTTACAGCAAATCTGTCGGGGTACCTTCAAAATGAGAACAGTTTGAAATGCTACACTTTGCCATTGCTCAGCATAGTCTAAATTTTGTGTATTAATGCTAATTTACATAAATTAGAATGCTGTAACTCTTTGGTTCTTGGTTCATTGGATGTGTGTATGTCACAAACTTACAAGGTAAAGTTTGAATGACACTACTATCTGTAATAGTTTTGATAGCTATTCAAAGACCATAATTTTGTGTATTTGCCTTATTCGCATAAATTAAAAGCCGACAACTTTGGTTTATGGTACATGGGATGCAGCTTTGCCACATACCTACAAACTGAGGTCGGAATGGCACCTCTATGTATAATAGTTTTGAAGTTATTCAAGATTTAAATTTCTTGTATTCATCTTATTGGCATGAATTATAATTGTACAATTTTGGATGATGGGTCATTGTATGCAGCTATGTCACAAACCCAAAATTTGAAGTTGGAATAGCACCTCTATCTATAATAGTTTTGAAGCTATTCAACATTTAAAATTGTGCATATCCACCTAATTTGCATATATTAAAAATCCTATAACTTTGGTTCATGGTTCATTGGATGTGGCTTTGCCACAAACCATTATTTTGACCTTGGAATTTCATCTCTATCTATAATAGTTTTGGCGATATTCAACTTTTAATTTTTTAAACGCCCCTTATTAGCATGAATTGAAATTCTACAACTTTCATTTACAGCTTTATTTGTAAGATAGTTTTGGTGCCTCAAGGAACCTAAAAGATACGGTTCTGTAATTTAAAATAATAAACCTATATTTAATAAATCTATTCGATTTCATTAAGGTGATGGTTTTGCTTTTCAGACATAGGTATCTATTTTTGCTCACAGCATAAAACTGGACCACCTGAGAGCTCCACAACAGGCATTTTCTAAAAGTAGACAAAATTTTACATCAGGTAGGCTATATTGTAGCTATAAGGCAGGCGGGTAGACCAAATTCATATTTTGGCCTCAAATGCCGCAGGCCTATAACAATGACGACTCTGTTGTTATCGTTATGGGCAATCGCTATATGTCGACATGATATATTAATACTGGAACAATGAACTAAACTTTAATTTCATTAAAAAGTTCAAATGGAACAAGTCTGTAACACAAAACCACATACGAGTAAAATCCAACGCATGACTGAAAAAAATACGGGATGTTACGGTAAATCATGCCCGTGATCATGTAGACCCTTTTATTCTGCCACCCATGTTGTTTTGAAAAACTATAACGTCACTAAAGGCTAGAAATTTTACATCTAAAAGGGTACCTAAACTTTGGGTAAACTGACCTGAAAACTGCACAGCAATATTAATCATGTAATTTTTGACCAACTCTCGGGTGGTCACTTTCAGTGAAACTTAATACAAAAAGGCCCTCGCACGTTGAATCCTACATATTGCTTGTTGCGCATATAATTAAACAATTGCCTTGCGGAGCCTGGTTGGGCTAACATTACATCGCACGCTGACAGTATGCAGCCTGGCCCAGATCAAACAATCTCAGAGTATAAAGCCTGCACCCAGGTAAGTATTGCAAAACAAACTGTCAAACCACACGTGGACCCAATTGCCGGTTGTCATTTTGAAACTGAGTGTTGTCAGGGCCACAGTCAAGTGACCGTGCAATCGCAGTACGTCTTCCCTTTGTTCCTTGGAAGCGGCACGTGAAACCACAGCTCCAAAACCAACATTGTGCCTGGCTTTACAAAATTTGAAGTAAAAAAGTTGATATTTGTGCCAGAAAACAACTACGTATCTTTGCAAGAGAACATCAAAGTTGAAGGTTCTTATTTACCCCACTCGTACTGAAAAGTTCGCTCGGAGAGAATGAGTTTTTTCACACGACAGTCTGTTCTTTGTAAAAATCAGAGCCATGATCTTTGAAAGCAATTTCTTGGAAGACAATTTTCACAAGATCAATCAAATATTAAAATGACGTCTATCAAACACGGATAGATAAATCATCTTAAAATAAAGGGGTAAAGTAAGATATATGTCTAACTTAGGAATCGTTTTTTATTTGGCCTTTCAGCTCTTCCTTCTGTGACTTTTGGAGCGCAAAAAGTGAAGAAACTGTATAACATCATGGTACTAACTTCAAAGTTCTACAAAATTGCATAATATCAATTTTATCCCTAAACAAAATTTGTTTCCTGGGGAGTGGTCTATATTATCGTTTCGGTAGTTTGCTTATCTTAAAATTGAATATCGTTCGAAAAAGCTGAAATAAACTATTGAATCTGTACCCACTCACAAAACAGCGTAAATCGTCTGAAAAATCTCTAAATTTATTTGATATTCTGTTTGTACAAATCTAGACATCCATACAATTATGAACATATATAGTTTTATGGGTGAAATGATCAATTTATATGAACTGGATGGGGTCAAAGTCGGCAGAGACTGCAACGCACCTGAAACCATCCTGCACCTTAAAATTTTCAATTTTTGTGATGTGTATTGTGCACTGCAGTTAGTAAGTGTTACCAGCGCAAGTAGATAACGTTCTAGTTTACAAAATATTTAAGGTGGAGGGATTTGCTGCTTTCTGTTTAACATTCCTATTGTGGCTTTGATTTTTACGACACAGAGACCGAGGCACTTGCAGAAACAGCGTTTAGTGTTTTGTTACCCTATGAAAGGGTTGATTTTGGCACAGACTCATACAAGAAGCTGTCCATCGAGGTTCCATAGCGTCAACGCAGGGGCAGCAGCAAAACACTATTGCTTGCTGGCCCCAAGAGAAAGACCCCAAGGGACTGGAAGTCATTTATAGTCAATCAAAACAACAAAACAACAACAACAACAACAACAACAACAACAACAACAAGCTCATTAAGCTCTTGCTGCGTGAATTTAGCAAATCAAAATATGCCCCATGGCTTAAAGGTAGGCAGGTTTTCTTTGTTTGCGAGGAAGACTGTTTCCGTTTGTCAAGTGAAGATGGTAAGAGTATACAAAGGAGTTGTGTGCAAGACCTTACGTATTTCCAGGAGAAAGCTGATACTATAATTATCCTGCATTGTCTGCATGCAGCTTCCTAGTCACCGGAATCCAAAAAGTTGATTTGCAGATCCCTTGGCACAGATGTGCTGATCTTGTTTGTTTGATTCATACAGAATATTAGCCAAGGCATCCTGTTTGACACTGGATTAGGAAACAAGCACCGCTTGCTGGATGTAAAAGCCATAATAAAGAAAACTGAAAATGAAGCCTGAAATCTATGACGCTCTGGGGCATTCATTTTGGGTCTGTGATATGACCAGTGCCTTTGTGAGATGAGGCAAGGTTTCACCCATGAAAACTCTTAATAAATATCCAGAATGTTTTGATGTGTTCTTAACTTTAGGAACTGAGCCAAAAGTCACTGCAGAGCCTTTGCAGAAACTAGAGATATTTGTATGCTGCATGCATGGCTCATGAAGATACACCAATGTGATTAAATTTCGATATAATCCTTCAAAAAGAAGTTTTATTCCAAATCTGGGCTGCCTCTGTCAAACCATGGTGGTATTGACCTCAGTCGTTTGCCACCATGCAGGGCATCATTGAAGAAGCGTATATGTAGAGCACATTATCAGACATACATCTGGAAGGATGCTCCTCTGTCATATCCATCAATGCCCAATTCACTTGAGCATGATTGGTGAGTTAATGAGGATGATAGCAGGACCAAGATTCAGATGATGATACTGAATATGAAAGCTTAGTGAATGTTGTCTATGACACGGAAGATGGAAAACATTAGAGAGATTGAATACAAAGCTTAGGTACCTTTTTGCATGGTGTTACATCTTTTGTCTCAGAGTGGATAATGATTATTGTAGGTCTGGGGACCTTTTAAATGGTTTGACACCCATGCTGAGTACAATAATGATCCAATCTGTTGGCATACGGCAGTGTTTCCCAAAGGCCAATTTAGCAGGGCGCAGCGTCCTCCTTTAAATAACAAGTGTCCTGCCTAAATTAACAAGCATCCTTCCCCCATAATCCAGGTGCCATGCCCCTCTCTTTGCAGGTACCCTGCCTGAAAATTGAATCTCTGCCCCCAAGCATGCAAACATTTAACCTAACGAACATTTTGCACTTAATTAAAGTTCATATATTGTAAGTGTGTGCCTCAGCTGCTTGCAAAAACCTCGCCGTTTATCGCCAGCTGTCTCACACGTTTGGAGCTATTTGGGTGTAATTCTTCGTGAATAGGCCAATCAGAGCGCAGGCCTCAATACGGGGGCAGCAAGCTTGATGCAGGACTGTGTTGCCAAGTGGTGCCATTCTGAATATTTTGAATGGGCATGGGTAAGGTAAGTCAGAAGGGTAATCTAGATTCATAAAGTCTAAGAAACCAGGCTGCATAGTTTAATTCATAAAAATAAAGTCTCGTGATAAAATTTATATGTGTTTATAGATAAATTACCATTCATTTGACATTACTTTGAAGACATGTCATTCTATGTGCGTCTAATTCAAGTGACTGAGTCAGTCAAGTCAGTCAGTGACTGTGAATGCGCAAGTCTGCTGGGAGTGATCAATTCAAGTTGAAGAACGATTATTTAACATATTGTTGCCACAGTTTATTGAAAAAGGCTTAGCCACATGTGACGGCTAACCCACAGATATGTTGGGATTTTTGTTAGGGTTACGTCACACTTGTCAAAAACCGTCCGTCAGATCAACCTCATACTCCGTGGGTCTCTGTGAAATCTCTTCAAATGGTTATGCTCTAGTGAATTTTGGAAGTTTTACAAGTTTTTGGTACATTTATCAGTTCAGTCTGGAAGACTAATTCTCTTTCGGAAGTGCTTGGCCAATTGCTTTGCAATTGCATTTTAACACTTGTGGCCACCCATCACATGTCATTAAGTGAAACCAGGTCACAATTAAGTGGGTCACAGTGACATATGCTACTGATAACTGATTATCTGTTTCAATGCCAAAGCCAGTAAGTATAAGTTTCCGAATTTAAGGTCAGCGAGCATATTCCTGATAGAAAGGTGCTTCAGCTTTATAGAAAAGGATCTTTACATCTAAAATTGGGGGGGGGGGGGGGGGTCTATGTGGTGGCCATACACAAAAAGTCAGGAACTTAATAATTAACTGTCTAATATGGCATCATGGAATGGTGGCTTATTTTACATAGATTTGAATTTTATTTCTAAACAGATCAACAGTGTACCATTATCCCACAAATGAAAATGCCCAGCCAAGAGAGGTACCTGGAAGAAAGAGAGAGAGATATACAGAGAAAGAGAGAGAGAGAGAGAGAGAGAGAGAGAGAGAGAGAGAGAGAGAGAGAGAGAGAGAGAGAGAGAGAGAGAGAGAGAGCCACTGTTAACAACAAAACATTAACCCACTGGTTGAAGCAGCAGTCAACTGTTATTGATACAGGTCCTTCAAGTGCCAAATGTGTCAGACTCAGAGTGGAGGGCGAAAGTACCAGTACTGTTCTTACAGTGGATATAATTGAGGGAGAAGTTCCTGAGGTTCATGAATCACATGAACCCGCTGGCCCATCTGCTGATTCACCGCAGGAGAGTGATAGGTTGTTTACTGACTTTTTCTGTCACACCACTTTGGCCTTGGTTAAACTTATTATTGGCACGAGCAGCCAAGTGCAATTGTGTCGAATAATAGATTTTGTAATAATAATAATAATAATAATAATAATAATAATAATAATAATAATGATGATGATGATGATGATGATGATGATGATAATAATATTGAAAAAGAAAACTAATTGTAAGATTAACCTGAGTAAAGTATGTGGGAGTCTCTATTAATCCAAGCCTATGGAAATGAAAATAATCAGTTGCAGATCAGATCGTATAAATTTACTGAACTCCTCTGGGAATGCATTCATCATCAAGTAATTAGTTCTACACTGAAATAGAATGTGAGGCTGTCCCAAAAATGTTTCTGTCAAAACTTATTCTAAATATAAGTTACAGCCTACTGACGTCATTTAAACATACAAAATACTAAGTCAATACTGGTTACCACTTGTTGATGCTGGATGCATCAAGTGGGTCCTAATCATGTGACTCAGTATTGTATATATGCACCCAGCATCAACAAGTGGTTACCATGGCAACATAATTTTCTATCGATACAGGGTCTGTCACGTAACTGCATTGTAGTGCTCTAGTTCAAAATAAACTAGAGCACTAAGACGCTGTTCTGTACAACTTTTTCAGACCACTGTGCACGCAGACAAGGCAAAGCACAGAGTTGGCTTTTGTCCAGAATGGCGGGGTTGAAGACCATGGCTTATTTTCCAAAGTACTGGTGATGTCAATGACAGCAGAAATCAATCTGGGATCCTAATATATTGTTCCTTATGTATCAAACATAACACCACTGGCCTGAATGGAAGCACTGTCTGGAACCAGGAAGGGTGGAACACATGCAGGTTGCATAAAATCGAGTGCCACGAAAAAAGCAATTCGCACATGCTTGCTGTAGAACTGGAGACAGAAGTCTAACTTGGAATTGAGCAGGCACTTGGAGGTAGGAGTGTTTTATCAGAAGAAGAAAGCACAGTCATTAAAACTGCAATGCAGTGCCTTCTTTTTCTGATACACCACAATATACCACATAACACAATATGCCCAGACTTAATAGCCTTTTGTAGAGACCCACTACATGCACCGTAATTGAAACCATCAAAGAACAAAGAGAAAAATGCTCGATACAAAAGCAAAAGAATAGCAAATGAATTATTAGATACTATGGCAGAAGAAATAGAAGAGAGTTTGACAGCTGAAATCAAACCGACACCATCTTTTGCTTTAATGGCTGATAAGAGCACTGATGTGGCCAACAGGAAACATTTGGTGCTCAGTGCTAAGTATGTTGACAGCAAGTGAAATGCTTGTGTGAACTTTGTGAAAGACCAAGAGATTGAGGATGGTAAAGCTGATACAACATCACAAGTCTGCAACAAATATGTGGAAGACACTCAAGATCTAAATAGATTTGTTGCCTTTGGAAGTGATGGATGCAATACCATGATAGGGAAAAACAATGGTGTTGCAAAGCAGTTAAAAGACTTGAAGCCAGGTTTGATAAATATACACTCTCATAATCATAGGCTTGCAATTGCTGCTTGAGATAGCTTTGAGTCAGTAGACAGGCTGAGTAAATTGAATGGTGATCTAACATGTCTGTTTTTGTATTATCACAACTCTACCGCAAGGGATTATACCCTTCAGAGAGCACACAATGTGCTGAGAGAAGATTATAAAAAAAAAATAACAAAAAAACAAAACAAAAAACAAAAAACAAAAAACAAAAAACAAAAAACAAAAAACAAAAAACAAAAAAAAAGCCAAAAAACCAAAAAAACCCACACAAAAAAAAACAAAAAAAAAACAAAAAAACAAAAAAAAAAACAAAAAAAAAAAAAAAAAAAAAACAAAAACAAAAAACAAAAAACAAAAAACAAAAAAAACCCCAAAGAATTTTGTCCATGCAAGATGGTTGTCTGACTTGAATGCCGTTACATCTTTGCGAGACTGTCACAAAAGTGTGATAATGCAGTTGAAAAATGCTGTGGCAAACAATGAGAGAGTTGGCTTTGGGCCTGCTGCAGCTGGACTACTCAAGCGTTTTAAGACCTTTCCCAGCATAAACAATGTTCACTTTCTATGTTATGCACTCAAGCCTGTGGCCAATTTATGGCTTGCATTTCAAAGCTATAATGCCATTTTGGCATTTGTGCATCATCGCTACCGGGCTACCATAGCCTTCCTTGAAACACTGAAAACAAACGGAGAGCCTACCAGTGATAAAATTAAAAAACAAAAAAACAAAAAACAAAAACAAAAAAAAAACAAAAAACAAAAAAAAAACCTGCTAGACAAGCTTGCAGTTTCTTCAGGAGAACGTGAAATAGATGCTGTAAAAGAAGCACAGGTGCAGTTCCACGACAAATTGATTGCTGATATTGAACTAGGTGTTACACAACCCAGCTCCTTTAAATGACTTGAGTGTCTTCCAGTTTGGGGATCTAGACCTGGAAACAAGTTGCTCAAGTTCGTATGGGAATGACGAAGTTGAAAACCTTGGCACTTTAAACTACCAATAGACATCATTTTGATAGAGTGGAACAGTTTTATGGAACTGTTACTTACACTGAACCTGGACAGCAGTAAATTGCAAGGACCAAAACCTTTGCCAGTTGTACTAAAATGTATCAGGAAGTCTGCTGGCAACCCCTTTACAAATGTAGATTTTCTGATCACTGTTGCTGCAGTCTTACCACTTTGTACTGGTGAGGTGGAGCGTGTATTTTCTGATGTAAACCGAACAGTTACAGACATACAGAATCGTCTTAAAGTTGACACTACCAACAAACTGCTTCATTTGCACCACAGTAGCAGATTTTTTTCTATAGACAATGTCTTGCAAATATGGATGAAGAAAAGCAACAGAAAATTGCTAGTAAGAGTGCCTACCAGTGATTTACTTGTTCCTCTTCCCTTCCTTTACCTATGTCATGACGTAGGTAAAGACTGACATATTAAATTTCAGTGAGTGAGTGACTTTAATAAAGATCACAGTGATTCACTAGTTTGTAGTTTTATTTGGATCCTTATATGGACTGTTTCAAGGTAAAAAGAAACTATGTGATTGGCCCTTTGTACATACAAAGTGTCATTTCTGGACCATACAGTGTGTTTATTGAACTGAATTTTCGTGTACATTATTAGTGTTGTTATTATGTCTCCCGGTGGAAGCCGGGAGACATATTGTTTTAGTGCCCGTTTCTTCCGCTTGTTGTTGTTGTTGTTGTTGTTGTTGTTGTTCAGGTGCTTCAACACTTGGTTTCCGTGCGATAAGTCTAGAAGGACTTGACAGAATTTTATGAAACTTGGTAGGATTATGTATCTAGGCAACACCTAGGTTGGGATTGTATTTGGGTGACCTTGACCTAATTATCAAGGTCACAGGGTTACTTATGTGAAATTGGTTTCCATGCAATAAGTCTTGAAGAACTTGATGGAATTTGATGAAACTTGGTAGGATTATGTATCTAGGCAAGACCTAGGTGGAGATTGTATTTGGATGACCTTGAGCGAATTCTCAAGGTCACAGGGTCACTTAGGTGAAATTGGTTTCCGTTCGATAAGTCATGAAGAACTTGATGGAATTTGATGAAACTTGGAAGGATTATGTATCAAGGTAAGACCAAGGTTGTGATTGTATTTGGATGACCTTGACCTAATTTTCAAGGTCACAGGGTCATTTATGTGAAATTGGTTTCTCTGCAATAAGTCTTGAAGAACTTGATGAAAATTGCTAGAGTAATGTATCTAGGTGAGAGCTAAAATAGGATTGTAATTTTCAAGCAAACTTGGTCATTTGTAATTTGTTATCACCTGCAGCTTAGTCAGAGACGTAAGTGTTCCACCGGGAGACATTTGATTTTCTGTTGGAAAATCAGTCTGTTCTAGTTTTTTTCTGATACTAACTTGATAAATTTACAGGTGTCAGTTTCAAAAGTTAGAATGGTGTAAAACAGCTATTTTGCTGCCATATTTATCTTGAATACTTCACACATTCACAAGATAAACTTTCTAGTCTTTAATTTGAAAAGTGTGACCTAGTGCAATTCCTTCCGTGCAAATTGCTCAACTTTTAGTTTGTCTGCAAATATTGCTGTCCTATGACTTGGCAGTTTTCAGTCTAGTAACTGTCACATTTAATGACACAAGATGCCAAATATATCTGTTTATGATGGCGCAAACAAATGAATTGGTACGCATAGCAAATGCGAAAAATAACAAATAAGGTTAGGGGTGACTTTCATTAAGAAAGATTAATCTGTGAAGTTTTTCAAGCAAGAAGCAATCACTAATCGAAACACACTAATCAAGATTTGGCAGAAAAAACCGCTACTGCTGTTGCCAATGCGGTCTGATTGGTGAACAATGGAAGGATTCATGGAATAAGCCAAATTAGACATTACTCATAAAACCATGCAGAAACAATGATTCACATTTTTACTGTATTTACAAATAAATCGGCAATATGATTTTGACTTCAAATCTTGCATTACAGCAAAATATAGGTCCAGTATTTCTACAGTCCATGGCAAGCTCCCAATATATCGCGTGTAGAAAATCATCTCATTGTATCTTTGTCGCTAATATGGACCCACAATATGTCAGTCAGATGAAAATATATACTAGTGTCACATAATGAATACGACCTGAAACAAAAGGATCATAAGCACATAAAATGATGACCGATGTATACGGAAACGTAAATCACTGCCCTCCAAACGTCACAACGTAACTGCCGAGTCGGAGTTTTGATATTGAAAGCCTTCATGAATGCAAAATTATTTAATCATCCCAGGACCATACAGATGGCACGGGAAAATTAGCTATTTGAACAGATTTCACATGCCGTAGGCGTAGACCGTAGCTGTTTCCGTGAATTTCAGAATGTGAAACACAAGAAGACTTTGCCCGTCCAATTTATTGGATGCGTGCTTGTTCTTGTTAAACAAAGTCCGTCGTCCGTCCATCCACCTGTCCGTCATCCATCTACAATTCACGTTTTAACTTCTTCTCAAAAACCGTCCGATAAATTCAATTTAAACTCGATTTTTTTTTCAGTTCGGGTACTCATCGGTAAGTGCATCTTTTCTAACTTGCTAACTATGCCAGTCAATGGGCATTCTAATGCTTTCTAATGGTAATTAACATTTTCGACTTCTCTGAAGAAACTGTCTGTCAGATTCATTTCAAACTTGGTGGCAATGTCGTTGGGTAGGTTTCTACTAAGTTTGTTCAAATGGTCACGCTCCAGTGATTTCTGGATTTTTATGATTTTTTTGTTGTTGAAAATCTTAAAAAAGTTTTAATAGGAAAGTTCAACATGGGAATTCCTTGTAATGGTCATTATTTTGAATAATTTTAGCCAGATTTGTACCAAACTTGGTAGGAATGTACCTTATATAAGTGTCTACCTATTTTGTGCAAAAGGTCTTGCTCCAGTGAAGTTTAAACCTTGACCTCATCCCCAAGGTGACAGGAAAACTGACACGGAATTTACTATTCACTTGATAACTTGAGATCTGTTTTGAGATAGGACTTTGATGTTGCACATGTTAATGTTTCTCTATGAAGGACATGCTTAGATTGTACATGCGTGACCTTGACCTCGTTTCTGGGGTCATAGTGCAACATACATAAATTTCAATCTTCACTATAACATGAAAATTACTTGAACTGTGACCTTGATGCTGCACATGCTGGTGTTCTATAAAGGTCAAACTTACTCAGTACATGGGTGACCTTGATCCTATCCCTAGTTCACAGAGCTGCAAATGTGCTGAATATCCAGGTCAGCTGAGTATGGGCTGTTCGAACAGCCCTCTTGTTCTATTTTCATCTGGAAATATTAACTTCACGTGGATTTGGCAGTTTAAATCATGATACTGAAATATGGATATATAAATATCCTTTTAGAGCTCTTCCCGATCGTCCATTATAACAGTATAAATATCGCCGAAAGGGCCAAATAAAAATAAGATGGCAATAGAAAGTAAAATATGATATTGAAGGAAGAAATAGGACAACTTGTTCTGTTGTACATCACTGGCACAGTCACATAACGTTAATGGGAATCTCTAGCGACGTCACATTTATGGATGTAGAGAGCACGTTTTTTTTCAGGGGGTTACAACGGACGACAATCCAGGAACTCACAGTCAGCTTAAACACACCCAGCGCCATTCAAGATTGAAACACGTTACACTTTCTTTGCCGTTCCTTTGATGGAAATAACAAATGTGAAAAGACTAATCGGACAAAAAAGGAAAAAGGAAATAAAAATAATGTTTGTGCACAATTCTTTTTATGAGTTGCATAAAAGTCAATGTCACAGAAATAGGTATTGTCCAATGTAATGTGACCAACTTAAAATATGTAAAATATCAATTTAACCTAATTCTGTACAATGGGCAACCAACATTCATGCAAAGCTCCATCCATTGTGTTTAGTGGAAGAAATTTCTTTAACTTATTACTCTTTATTTTATTAAAACTTGGTACTGAGCGCAGTCTCAAATTTCCACATATAACTGTGAATTTGGAGGCAAAAAGACACAAAACATATCAGGACTTGGACCCAATTTATCGTGTATGCACGAAAATTTGGAAAAAATATCTTCTGCAGCAGATGAATCTAAGAATCCCTGTTGCCTGCGTTTTGCAAGAGTCTCAGAAAGTGTGGAAAGCACTTCTATTTTTTTCTTCGCTCAATACCAAACCTGTTTTTTTTTTCTGTGTTTCAGTTATTCTCATTTTCAAAGTAACTGTATTCTTCGTTCAGTGCAGCGAAGATATTAGCCGCATATTTGTACCGAATTCTGTGATTTCTTACTGCCGATTCTAGTATGTGGTTTGCTAGTTCTACCCCAAGGGTAACCATTATGTGTTCAGCTTGTTCATCCCTATGTCATTACGTCGGTGGGTTCCTTCGTCTACCATTTTTAAACAGGATATCTGATGACGTACTGGTAGTTTGTTGCCAAAATCCCAATATATGACACTTTCATATGCGTCTGTTTAAAACCCTTGCATGACATATTACCCATATTGTATGACCGTCTTATGTGGTATGTATCAAGCTTAATTTTAGAGACATATCCCACTTAACAGAAAATAAGAGAATCCTGGTTAGTAACAATTTTAATCATTTGACTATTTAAAATCAATCTCGTGATGGTTAAAAGTTAACTGACGAGTTACATACATTTTACAATGCATCGTGGATTTTATCACAATACTGCTTTGTACGGGCTGTCAAAAGCAATATTGATCATGGGGCCCCCCGTGCTTTTATTTTTTTTTGTGTTATATACAGTTTGATGCACAAATATAGAGACTGAGGCAGCCACGAATTAAACTTTCATACACAGGCGCATGTAGCCTTGAGGCATTACTATGTGGCAGTATCATAGCACAGGAGAAAGAGAAACGACGTAGAAATGCTGGGCTGAGATATATGTGGAGGAAATGATTATTTCTTCCTAAAATGGGATGGTATATTGTGTGGATGTGTCTGCTGATAAGCTGCTATATGACTACGATTTCAAGTAAGTGGAATCGCATAACATATCTACTGATTCCATGTACATACAAATGGATTACGGTATTGTGTCATTTTT
>CAXHWN010000444.1:0-27180 GCA_964020975.1 Hermodice carunculata
CTACAAGTTTGAAGAGAAATTAGCATACAGTTCAGAAGAATCAGCCAAACATTACAAATAACATGCAAAACACAATCAAAAAAAAGGAGGAGGAGGAGGAGGAGGAGGAGGAGGAGGAGGAGGAGGAGGAGGAGGAGGAGGAGGAGGAGGAGGAGGAGGAGGAGGAGGAGGAGGAGGAGGAGGAGGAGGAGGAGGAGGAGGAGGAGGAGGAGGAGGAGGAGGAGGAGAAGAAGAAGAAGAAGAAGAAGAAGAAGAAGAAGAAGAAGAAGAAGAAGAAGAAGAAGAAGAAGAAGAAGAAGAAGATCATCATGTAGGTAATGGTTTGGAATGGACTACAGCTCCCTGAATGTGAGCTATATGCTGTAGTCCACTCCAAACCATTGACTGATGATTTTATCCCACTTTTGGTTTATCTTAAAGCAGACAATGAGACAAGCAACCCTGCGTTTTGGAGGCTGCTACCCAAGATGCACCCCCAGCAGCTTGTAAATTCACCACTTTCTTGTCTTCTGACAGGGGGAGCGTATCATTATGGGAGCAGTAATTAACTAAAGCTGGTATCTTCAATGGGGAGTATTGAATATCGCAATAGGAAGTCAAAACCATGAAATGTGATGTATGGTGAATAGCTCTCAATTTACCAAAAATGTAATAAAAGCTGATGACTCCACTGTGCTGAAAATGTGAGCAGGGACTACAGTTGAAGTACTTAAGATGAACTCTGAATTATCAAATGGATACAATATGAATATTTTTGGCAAAAGGTTTTTCATTCAAGTACCAGCATGCCTGTAGTGCCATAGAATGTAATGGTGCACGTCAACAGCTTTTCTTGGTACGTTTAAGGTGCAATGGCCCAAAGCGTGCTGAGGAAAGCTGTTGACTCAGTCCAAAACTTGGCACTGAAAGAGTTAACAAATCATCAGAACATGATGCATTGATCAAACTTGCTAGACACAGCTAAGGTACATCCTCATCAAGTCTGCAGAGTAGCTGGCAGAGAGTTTTTGAGAAGTTAAAAATCATGAACATGTGAATTATCAGACAGATTACACAGAGATATGAAGGACCAAAAGGCAGCCTCAGCTGCCTATCAAGTTAGTTAAGCTGACCAATTCATCATATTTACATCCTGCAGAAAACGCAACACAGTTTGTACAAGAAAATATGTGTTTACTCTGCAAAGTTTTCAATAGAAAACTCACACTTAATACTTCTCTGCAATAAATCCCCGAGTGTTACCTTAACTCTTTAAGCGCCAAATTTTGGACTAAGTCAACAACTTTTCTTGGCGTGCATTGGGCACATTGGGCACAATGCGCCCAATGCGGACCGAGAAGAGTGGTGTGCCTGGGATATTTTATCTGGAACTTGAGGCATGCTGGTAGTTGAATGAAAGGTCTTTTCACGAGGAATATGAATCTGAGATCCTAATGGTAATTCAGACTAGTTTCACTTTAGTAGATTCATTTTAGACGTGATTGGCACTGAAAGAGTTACATGGGATTCTGGACAAGAAATGGAACTTCACAAGCCCAGCCCACACAGACTGGCACAACCAGCATCAGCTAAGCACTGAAAATAAGTGATTTCATTGAGACACCATCACTGATGTCCCACATGCTGCCAGCAGGCCCTTTAACTCATCGCACCCTAATGACACTTTTTCCCGCTAATATCTAAATGTTGTCTGCTAATTGTATTCTAATAATTTAGGGATTATTTTTCAAAATTTTGGATGAAACTTGCATGGAAGGTCATTCCAAATTATATGCCCATGGTGAACAGCTTTCCTTGGCACACTCTGGGTGCCCAGAGCATGCCAAGGAAAGCTGTTGACTTGATCTTCTATCAGGGTGGAATGAGTTAAACCCCATATGCACCTGAATACTCTACACACTTCCTGGCCAATGCCAGACCTATCTCCGTAATTATGCATCATATTTGCTACTGGAGTTCATATGCATATTACCCTATATTAAAACAATGGGACTGTTCACTATTTTTTTTCCTCAGAGTATACATGTAAGTGCATTTAACTTTAGATGTGACTTACCATTTCTTGCTGTGTTAACTGTGCAAAGAGCGGGTGTTCTGAGAAATGTTTCACCATCCAGTCATGTACTTCCTTTACATCTGTGATTGTGTACACCAGACCCTAGAGGCAACAACAGCACTGCTAAGCACTGGGTAAAACTGAGAGGCTGACACCACAATAATGAAACTGTCTACTTAGTAAGTTTTGTGAAAAGTCAACAACATAAAACACAGCCATACACCAATCAGGCAAAAGCAGTTGAGAGTGGACAACAAGATTGAATGTTGAAACCTTTTGCCTCCATGTGTGTGTGTATGTACACATAAAGAGCAGGGTGACTACGCTATTTAAGAATTGAACTCCCACATTTCGAGGTACATGGATGAAATGACTGCAGGGGCCGTCGAGGCCATTTACTGCATGAGCCACATCAGTGGCTGACGCAGAATGGCCCAAGCAGTCATACATTTCGTTCATGTGAATTGAAATGTGGGTCTTCAATACTTTTATTTACATTTATCTGAATAAATATCAATTTAAAATCTATTAAAATTTTACTAAATTCACTCACAACAACTTCGTTGTGTGGGAGTAAACACATTATAGATAGAACAACCATAACAAATGATGACATCTAACGGTAATGAAAGACACTAACACATAAAAATATAGTTTTTGAGAGAAATATTGTATTCAATGTTTTGGCATGGAGTTCTAAAGTGTAAATGTAGTATTTTTTTGTTTAAAATCATGTTTATGTTGTTGTTTTCCATTATGTTCTTCCAGGGTCATGTTGACAAAAGTAGTGATGCATCAATAGTGTTCATGACCTTGCGTTCATGAGGGAATGACGCGAATGAAAAATCCTATCTCTCTAATGTTAAACTTTGGACCAAATGTAAATATTATCCTTTGAACACATAATTGCCAAGATCATCAAGGACCCACAATCTTTTATTATTTTATTAATGGCACCCACTTTAGTTGATACAGACAGAATTTGTTCCCCACAATATGAAACCTTCATATTTTGTTCTGAACTTGACCACAAGAAGCTGAATGTGCAGTGTGGCCAAACTAACAAATTATCATGAAGGAAAATTTTTACATTTAAAAAAATATACTTATCAAATTTGACAAAATCTAAATGGCTGTGAAAAATTCTTGATCTGGTAATCTGGTATTCCACACAAATGCCAACCTGTTTTCACAAATTGCACAATGATATCTAACCCTTTTTGACTCAAATCTAACAAAAACTTCCAGATGTAAATTGATGTCTGCTTTAGTAATATTTTTCCATGTACTTAAATTTCACATCAATAGATTTTTTCCCTAAGAATTGTAGATGAGGCCTATTATGATAGCATGCCCCAGGCCAATAAAACTTCGCTAGGTGCAGGTTGAGTGCAAAGTAATTGTATTTGTTAAGGTTCTACCCAGTGTATCCCTATGGGTATATAACTGATGTTTGTACGTCCACAAGGATATGCTATGGTAGCGTTTGTACTCACATCCTTAGATGGCACTGTACTTTGTCTCTGTAAATTTATTGTAACCTTTGATCCCTGCAGGGTTCATCTGGCCAATAAAAAAATCTGAATCTATTTGTAACTTGCACCAAGGAAAAACTAATGACTCACTCTTATTCAACCCAGAAAAAGTGATAAATGGGTAAACTAGTATCAAATCTTGTGACTGTTCTTTAAAATTTGTTGTGTATTTATGCGAACAGTTATACTCAGATTCACAAAACTTTCATTCAAGCAAAACATGTAACATGTGGAGTATAAAGTTAAAAACATAATGGGAATCAGTTACCTGAAGATATGAAAATCTGTTCTAAAATTTAGAACTATAACAATTTCTGATCCCCCAAATTTCAAAAAGCAAAATAATCATGGCCTGCTGGAATGACTCAATGGCAACCAGTCAGCCCCTGGGCATACAAGTTACCCGTGAATAGCCATGTTTTTCTGTTTTTTTCTTTGCCTACAGGCTGATTAGATTTTGTTGTCATTCTCTTTCTCTCTGTTCATTTTTCATGTCTAGACTTTTATATATTTTGTGTTTTGACACATTTACATGATAGTTGACACGAGTATATCAACTGAAGGATGAGTTAAGATGCAAAACTGTCACTGGACCAGGTCACAGTAGCTGACAGATCTTTGCATTTTGATGTCTGTGATACTGATTACCAGATGGCTACCCTCTACAGTTTGTATCATAGCTATCCTGACTAGTGGCAGTGATCACTAAATGGCAGCACCTCACAGTCTAAACTGATGCTTGAGTAACCAGGACTGGCACCAAGTCATTCATGTGGCATTGAGTATAATGCTAAATGGTTTTGCACAACGCCAGTATCAGGCTGGATCACAGTACAGTCTCTGAAAGTGCACGTGTAATGAAACTTGGCAATCATTCAGAATCCACTGCAATATACCACATTACATGTATATTACATGGGTACATTACAGCCTCAATAGTATTTGAGAGAGTGGACAAGGGGGTCTTAACACCCATAAGTCATCATCATCATTATGTATATATATATGTAACTTTATTGCATAAGGACCTTCTTTGGGCCATTGCATACATTTTCAAGGCACAGCCTGGGTTACATTGAGGTGTTCCCAGGCTGCATAAACTACACTACATAGTTAATACATAGTTAATATATATTGAAAAAAAAAAAAAAAAAAAGAGAAATATGCTAAGATAAATAAAACATGTAAGGTATCCAGTCATTATTTGGTAACATGATTTTAGATGATACCTCTAGCTTTAGTGTCCATAGCACCTGATACTAATTACATGGGTACATGACAAACTTGATAGTATTTGAGAGAGTGGACAAGGGGGCCTAAACACCCATAAGTCGTCGTAGTCGTCGTCGTCGTCGCCGTCGTCGTCGTCGTCGTCATCATCATCATCATCATCATCATCATCATCATCATCATCATCATCATCATCATCATCATCATCATCATCATCATGGGCACATTACAGATTTAATAACATCTGGGACAGTGTACAGGTGGGAGCTGTAGATCATTATTATTATTGTTAGTGTCATTATCATTATTATTATTATTATTATTATTATTATTATTATTATTATTATTATTATTATTATTATTATTATTATTATTATTATGTTTTTTACTACCCGTAATCTCATTTTCTAAACTACTGTAAGCCACTTTTCTTCTAGTTTCCTTTTAAGGGTTATTGAGCAGCAATTTCAATGGTTAACAAAAGGCTCATGAGCCTAATGCTCTGCTGACCACCATCACCAAAAATCATTTGTTGAAATGTATTCTCTCCACGACCTTGAATAATTGATCAAGGGTTATCGATATTATGTAATATTAAACTTCCAAATGATACACATTTGTGATATATTAGGTATTATTCCCCTTATTCTTCATCAAGATGAATAAAATGCCATTTTCTTAATGACCTTGAAAATAGGTGAAGGCCAGACAATCATTGGGTCATGGTGACCCAAAAATAGGTCACCAATTATAGTTTTATATAATGTACTCAAGTGCAATTTTGATTGTGAGGCTCAATTCTCACAATTCTCTTTGCCATTGATGTCCAAATTATACCCTACCATTACAAAATCACCTCTTCCAACTTACAAGGTCTAGTGACCCCACTAAAATAGGTCAAGGTCACTGACATTACATAACGTATTAGCATTGGACATGATCTATATATCCTATAAATTGGGCATGTCTAATTCAATCTTTTTTTCAAGATACATGTATGGCATTCTGTATCTCTCAAGATATTTTAACTCATAATTCCCATCAAATTATAGGTGGCACCACTAGTATGACATGCAACTGAGATTTTGACGTCAATCCACCTTAATTTCATGAAGATCCATAAAAATTAAGGATACTGGACTGGTCACAAGATTTTACCATTTTGACCCATATATTACATAATACTATAGGTGGTGCCACCAACATATATGTAAACATAGACTTTAATACACTTGATAAGCTGTAACAATTATATGGGCCTAACTCAGAAACTATGGGGTGCAGAGCATTCACAAGATGACCCCAATATTCAAACTGCCCACTTGATCTTGACCTTCAACTAAGATAAAAAAATTGGTATGTTCAAAAAGTGTGCCCCGCATCCAGCTATCCATACATGCATCAAAATCCATAATTACTGGGCCATGGTGACCAAAACAGTAGGTCACCAAGTACAGTTTTATGTACAATGTAATCAAGTGCAATTTTGATCTCCAGACATTTTTAACCGATTCTGATTAGCTTGTAATTGTTTTTACATGTATTTTCCTCAGATTCAGCAACACATCTACTTTTAGTTGAGTTATTTTATTTTTATTTCACTTTTTTAACCTAGGTCAGGACACTGCATTGTGTTGAAATAAATATTTTACTGTTAGGAATGTTTAAGCCTGCATCAAAAAAGTATATATATATATATATATATATCCCTATTATGATTTTTCACAAATTTCGTCAGAGCTACTTTTTTTGCCAGAAACACCAATACATATCTTAATTCATAGTTTGAGGGGCAAAGTTTTTTCTGTCATAAAATATGTGATTTGTTTCCAAATAGAAATGAGATCTCTGTTATCTAGTGTTATTGCTCAATCAAATGGCTGATATTCTCTTAACCCATTTGCCAGCAATGGTCCAGCTACCAAGCCTTTTTTCAACACATAATTACATATTCATTAAATGTAACCCACACATAAATTTTGACAATTCATCCTTCTGCATGCATGACTACTTACCCCCACTCCTAAGATATATGCATACTCTGCTAATAGTGTGGAACTTATGATTCTCCATTTGTGTTTTGTCTTCTTAAAATGTGGGTCAGGGAAAAGGAAAAACATCTTGCTCAGCTAAAAAAAAAAGTCAATTTTCCCATTAATGTTTTGTTTGACATTAGTACAAACCTAACTGATACATTCTGATACTTCAAGCTTCAGGCTGTCTCATTGTACCTTTATGTCAGAAGAATCATGGAGCTGAATCATTGATCACCAAAACTATAAAGCAGCTCTGTCTCTGCATGAGACAACTTTTTCTGTCTTTGTAACCCTTTCCCACACACATTGCCCAAAACTGGCCAGATGCAAGTTGTCATCAGCCTTAACATGTTTACTTAAATTTATCTCACTAGAAAACATTTTGCCCAGATTTGAAGCAAAGACCATCATGATGGCATGCCATGGGTCAATAGCTTTCCTTGGTACAGGTTGGGTGCCACTCAACCTGTGCCAAGAAAGGCTATTGACTCAGTTGTACTCTGACCAGGAATTGGCTATTTATTGTTGACAATATGAGAAGCTTTGTCATCAGCATGACATATACCAGTGTTGCCAGCCCTCCCCGATTACCAGTGAGGCTCGCGAAATTGTGTGCTGAAAATTCTGTATAAATTGTAGATTTTGGCAATTTTATGCCACCTCCAAGAATTTCATCAATATTTTCCTCCTACATTTTATCAAACTCCCAGAATTTTACTTTCCATCTCCTGGATTTTAAGTTAGGGCAGATTTGCAACACTGATATACATATCTCCCTTGCTTTTAAATGGAAATCATTTAGTAATGTCCATCTGCTTAACTCTTTTTATAAATATAGCTGAGTACTTTTAAAGTTTGTATAGCAAAGACTAAAATAATCTTTGATCAGTTTACTATGTACATGTATACAGACAGACATGTAAATAACAGGGCTCACCAATAGGCATGTTCACTGGTCCAAGACATGTCAAACTGAATTCCAGTCAGGGCTGGTACAAATTTCAAAGCACTTACCCAAGAGGCAACCTAAAATAGTTCTTTTAACATGAGGACTGTGTGAACAGCCCTTGCTCAGCTGACCTTGAGATTCATCACACTTGTGGCTCTGTGGACTGCGGACATGATCAAGGTAGTTCTCAAGTTAAAGCACTCAAGAGTAAAATTCATGTATGTTGCACTGTGATCCCAGAATGCTGTCAAGGTCACTCATGCACTGTTTAAGTGTGACCTTCATAGAGAAACATTAACATGTGCAACATCAAGCTCCTAACTCAAAACAGATCTTAAGTTTATATCAAGTGAAAAGTAAATTTCATGTCAGTTGTCCTGTGACCTTGGGAATGAGGTCAAGGTCCAAAAATCACTGGAACATGACCACTTGCACAAAATACCTAGACACTTGTAAGAGGTACATCCCTACCAAGTTTGACACAAATCTGGCCAAAATTATTTAAGTTACAACCATTATAAGAATTATTCCCACGTTAAACTTTCCTATCAAAATTTTGATTTTAAGAATTAAAAAATAAAATCATACAAAATACAAAACCCAAAATCACAGGAGCATGACCTTTCCTACAAATTTGGTAGAGACCCACTCAAGGTACATTGGCACCAAGTTTGAAGTCAACTTGGATGACGGTTTTGGAGAAGATGTCGAAAATGTAAATAAACATTAGAATGCCCATTGATTCACATAGTAATCAATAGGAAAGATGCATTTACCGATAAGTGCCCGAATTGAAAAAAATCATTAGAAATCAGGAATCCACAGCAGCACCACTTAGTGCAAAACTTTGTTTAACCCTTTCACAACGAACATATCCACTAAGTTTCAGCTTAATTTGAGTGACGGTTCTGGAGAAGAAGTCGAAAATAGCAAAAATAACCAGAATAATACATAATTTTTTAAAATCATAAAAATAGAAAAAAATTGCAGTGCCACCTAGTGAACAAATTAAAAAACTAGGAGTCCCCAGGAGTGTTCCTGTGAGATACCAAAGCAATTGGGTGAGCGCTTTCAGAGAAGATTTTTAAGATTTACCCAAAAAAAGAAATAAATATTCATAAAAAATTAAAAAATCCCTGGAGCATGACCATTTGAACAAACTTGGTAGAAACCCACCCAAGGTACATCCTCACTAAGTTTGAAGTAAATCTGGCAGACGGTTTCCCAGGAGAAGTTGAAAGTGTCAGTTGTGGACAGACAGACGGACGACAGACGACGGACCATATTATAAGCTCAGCTGACTGACAAGTCAGCTGAGCTAAAAACAGGATATGAAAGAATGGACAATTGAGTTGACACAGGGAGAGACATTCTGACTTGCCCTAAGGACTAAAGCAGATAAAAAGAATTGATGAGCCCTGGTATACTGAGTGTTCTATATACTGTATTTTGTTTTCATTTAAACTAAACATATTTAGTTCACAGAAAGAAACACTATTTCAATTCAAAGGCAAAATCAACAAATGCAGTTTGAAAATGAAATCAATTCACGCCACACACTCCTACCTGCGTGTTCTGTTTTATCTTTCGTAGGAAACAGCAGAGGTTCCAATGCTACTGAGTTTTTTTGTACTTTTTTAATGTCCACCAACTTACCAAATCTGAAAGAAGATCCTCTGATTTTTGCAAAAGTTGTTGATAAAGTATGATTATTTTCCTGATCCCCTGTCTTAACTCATACAGAACACTCACTTAACTTTTTGCCAACCATTTTACTGTAGTTTCACACTTGCTTCTTTACAAGTACAATACCTCCTTAAGTCCCCGCATATCCTCCAAATTTAGGTAGGCTTACAAGTACAAAAATTGACGACCTTAGAGTGGCTTTGCCAATGTACCTTGATGGCGGCCTAAGCCAACCCCAAACCCACAGCCTACAGACTTTAGTCACACCATTCTGCAGTAACTACAGACCTATATCTACATGGTACTTATACTTGAAACCTTTGAAAGAAGCAACCATTATGGTATGTCTGAACCATTTACCTGTCCTTTTTTGAAGAAGTTAGGAAGGTATTTCATGGCGTTACAGCGTAGACATGCTATGTTCTGGTACTGACCAGGGTGATTCTTTCGTAAGGCCATTATACGATCCTTCACATAATCTGACACTTTGACACGAATCTCTATGCCCAGCATGAGGACATCTGGGAACATTGGTGATAACTGAACTGGAAGCAATAAAATTCAACAAGTATTATTATATAGCACAGTTACACTGATGGGTCCTGTAAAAGGTTAACTTCTCTGCACAATAAATGACATGAGCTTTCTTGTACCATGTGTAGGTCTACAAAATACATACATAAAAAGCTCAAGAATCAGTCATTTTGAAAAATGATAACATGTGTTATGCTTTCCATTCCCTTTACACACAATATTTATACTGTATATATGTATACTGCTGATGGGAAAATCTTAATGCTTTTGGCACATATGCTGCACCAATATTTATATGATTTCCATTTGTGATAATACAGTAACAACACGAAGCACCCAAACACAACCATATAGGTGAACACTATTTTGTCCATACTCATCATGACAGTATACATGAGATTACTTTCTGTTACAATAGTTTACTACTATTGCTAGTATGATGACTAAACCAGTATGCATGTGTCTATAGATATCAACTTGAATTTACTGTTACAACATGTCATTTTCTTTTCTCCATGAAATTTCCATTCAATTTCCTGTTATAAGAGAGCTTTACTGTCAAGAGTTCAAATTATCCTTGTAATGTAATTCCCTATATATTTGTGGTGGTAGGCCATGATAGTCAAAGATCAGGTTATTGGTGACAAAACTGACTTTTCAATTAACCATTCACACCAATTCAATTATTACATGAAAGTTGTGCATTATACTTCACTGAGTTTTATAACAAAACTGACTTTTCAATGAACCATTCACACCCATCCAATTTTTAAATGAAAGTTGTGTACATGTTTTATACTTCACTGAGTTTTATCAACAAAACGGACTTTTCAATGAACCATACACCAATTAAATTATTAAATTCAGTTGTGTATTATACTTCACCAAGTTCAATCAACAGCCCAATTATAACTGTAGGCTTATGGGGCTTTGGTTCTGTATCTCTGTGGATAGCACACAGAAGCTTTATCAGCTAATTCTGTTCTGTGAGAAAAGATGTACATTCAATATAATATTTTCCTACCCAGAAGGCCACCATATCCACATCCAATATCTGCAAATTGAACTCGATATGTGCTCCCTGAGTCTTGTGTCTCTCTTGGATCATCATGTCTGTCATCTAGAGCAGGAGGAGGCTTGCAGAACTCTGGGTAAAGCTGAGACCAATCCATCACATCTGGATGCACTGGACTGTAGAATAAAGCATAGGGTATCAACTCAAAAACTGCAAACTGCAACAGATGCGTGACATGCAAATTCTTGTTTCATGCTCCTATCCACATGGCAAAGTCTCCAATTTCACTTACTTAGTTTAAACTTATTTATTTAATCTGGATAGCCCTACAGTACATCGAGATGACTAATACATGGGTTCTCCAGAACTTCTGCACCCGCTGTACCACCCATACATCACAACTACACATTTGGTGTACAACTGCATAATAAATGTGTAAAACATGCATGAAAAGTGCATAAAATTAAACAGTTTTTGCATAGATTATGTGTAAAAAGGGGACTTTTAAGGGGATTCAGATCAATCTCAGATTTTTTTTTTCTTGAGGCACCCTATCCTTTAAGGTGGGCTGCAGTGGATCTACGATTTTTAACAGGGGGTTTGAATGTGTATTGATTAGAATTGTGATGTCACAAAGTGATCAAGTGGGGGTAGGGGGCCGGTGTGTAGAAGGGGGCTGGCCCCCTCCCACAGTAGGAACTTTTTACACAATAAAAAGGAAACTGGCACTATGTAGTGCATTCTATCATCTGAATGGTTAAATGTATCATACAATATAAGGTTAAAAACTCACTTGAAGCTGACTAAATATATATTTTTAACCACAATAATATATAATTAACATCATTTTCCATGGGGAATTGGGGGTTCATTCGCACCACAGGTTGGAATCTACACTTTGGGTCCAGGCTGTCCAGGCACTATGTATGCAAAATAGCTCCATGAAGTTACAAAGAGCATTCACACTGGCAATTACTAATATTTTGTGGTGCATATATAGACTGCCCCATTATTTTTTATGATTTTGGTTTATGATAATTGTCTGAATTATGACATAAAGTACCCACTAACAAAATACACTTAGATGAGAATATTACTCTGAGAATATACCTCTGTTATGTATGTCATCATTCTAACTTTCATTAACACATACTGTAAGCCTATCTGTGCAATCAAGAAAAGGGACATAAGTATGATCAGGGATACATGGCCAACATACTAATGTTCACCTGTCTTTAGGTGCCATGTACAAATTTGCCCAGTGTGTTTCACTTCACCATGTTTGATGTTATGTCAACTCTGTCATTTAGCAGTGCACGACAGTTCATCTAAAACCAGTCCACCGAAAAGTTGATACGTCGAAATTCTATCATGTCTAAATGCCTTTACATCGAAAATCATGTTTGTCGCATACAACTTGGCAGAAAACATACAGATCAAATGGAAAATTGGTACTAAAATCCATGAATTTTCGTCAAAAATTTACTTGAAAACTTTTAACTTTTGAGGTGCAATACCGACCACTTACCGGTACCGTGTATTCAAAGTACAGCTTGGCAAAATGCCGTCACTTGTACATGGGTGAGACCGGTCATTATATCTCATAGCGTATTCTATGGTTTCTTTGTTTCTTTGCATTGTTACACTTTTTCTATAGTTTAGCCTGGTTGAATTTTACTTTTGCCGATGGGCGCTTCTTTTGGAAGATGTGGTAGGAATGTGTGATCCTGTACATTGCCATTGGCGACCTTCGCACTGCCAGTAAGATTATTTACTTTGTACACCCTGTCTTTTGTGTACCTGTACCCCACAAAAGAGAACTTGATCCCTACCCTTAAAAGCACGGTAGGTTTTGCCGACCCCATTTGATCCACCTGATGCACCATCTACCGATGCAATGGCAAAAAAATGTCAAATAAAAATCGAGCCAAGTATATTTGTAAAAATAAGAACACAGAAAATTTTATCATGCATCAATTGTCCTTTATTCAAACTGGGACTTTTAGGCAAAGAGGCATTTTGACAAATTTTCATTCCACCTTATGACCTTTCGTCAAAGTTGTTTTGGGGATGTTTGTATGTCGACCAACACGCATTTCGACGAAATGGATTTTTGGCATGCTGATAGTTCAGCAAAATGGTTTTAGACGTACTGTCGTAGACCCGTCATTTAGACCAGCCATGCGAATTCCAGTTTGGAGACTCCACAATTTATGAAAGTGACAGCATTTTAAAGGCAACATTGCCAATGTTCTTTATTTTTACAAGAACATTTTTAATACAAATCCATCAGTCATTTATTGCATATGAGATTTGCAGGTTGACAGTTATGTAACTGAAGGAACTGCATGGTCTGTCATACAACTTGGCAGCTCATTGCTCCTACTACAAAATTGACCAGCCTGGGGACCCCATGTACTTGCCTCCAGAGCAGGCTATCTTTGGGCGTTATTTTGGGTATGGTCCATTTTACCAGACCCAAAGGAAAAATGTTAAATCGAACCCCAGGCCACAATGTCAATTCAGTGGTTACAGTCTTGAGAGACTCTCCCAAGGACAGACCTGTACAGCAGTGGTCTCTCAAAACAGGTGGCCTGTCATAAGAGGTACACTGAACATGTGAAAAAAATGCACAAATCCTCAAAACATGCAATATCTCATTACATCCTAACACTTTACTCAGCAGGGCTCAGCAATTCCCATGTCTTCTATCTTGGGTGGGGCAAGTGAAATGCCATTGATGGCAAGTAAATATTCCACAGCAGTTGCCCTGACTGAGCAAACCGATCGAATATTCTTTTACATGCAGCACTTTGAATGGGTGGACAAGTGATCAAGATAAGGAGGCAAGTATTATTCACCTCCAAAGGCTTAGCAGATTTGGAGGTGAACAAGTGACTGGCCACACTGAGAAGCCGGGTAGGACTACATCATTGATATGGTTGGTGGACACTCTCTCAGCCTGGCCTGGCACTGCCTAGTAGCCCCAGAGGTGAACAAACCAATGTATATGACGTAAGCTTTTGGAGGAGAATATCAGCATGGCGATAGAAACCTCTTCTACCTCCATGATATCAGCAAAACTTGCTTGGCCATTCGCAATATTTGAATAAGGATCAACAGTGTCAGTTGACTACTGTGTAACAATACTCACTAATCAAAAGTGTGATCTGCAATGGGATTGGAGTGTGCTCGCTGTCTATAGTATTTCTTTTTTGGCGGCAGCGTCTGCACGCCGCCTTTTCCTGCTGCGGCCATGCTGGGGTTATGAGCGATAAAAGAGACATTTTATGCCGGTATAATCTCACAGCTAAAATGTATTCATTTATTAAAAGGTAGACCTCTTTTTAATCATATAGTTGATACCCTACGCCAGGAAAATGCATTATGTTTTTTTTAAATTACATCAAATTATATTATAGATGACCTTTTCATGTTAGTATGACACAAGTTAGTATGTAGATTATCTATCCCACAATTCCGGAACATAATGGCGACGTGTTGACAAGAGAAGACGTGGAAGTTGTTCTGACATTTAGTCAAGTTTAAATGTCTCAGCACTATCAACTTTGTATTCTTCTGGACAACAGAAAATGAAACAAAGTCTGTTTTCCTAAAGAACAGAATTTAGATAAATCCTGTATGCTGAACCTTCAAGGTAATTTCTCTTGAGTTCAGGTAGGTGTGACTGTGTGTAGTATATATTGTGATGTAAAAGAGGATTGAGGTACAACATGGAGTGATAGACCTACTAATAGTACTATCTGATAGTAGGTCCATGGGTACAAGTTTACAAGTACAACAGACAGCTGATAGGAGTGTTGGGTACACTGAACACAAGAATCAAGAGAACGACACAGTTGCAGGTCTCTAACACTATAGACCTGGCACAATTCTCCTCCAAAAGCTTACGTCATATACTTTGGTTTGTTCACCTCTGGGGCTACTAGGCAGTGCCAGGCAAGGCTGGGAGAGTGTCCACCAACCATATCAATGATGTAGTCCTACCCGGCTTCTCCGTGTGGCCAGTCACTTGTTCACCTCCAAATCTGCTAAGCCTTTGGAGGTGAATTTAGGGGTAAACTAAAGGTACCAAGTACTTCACGGATGTGAACCTCACAATGTCTGTTAACCATCACAAACTTCTTGTTGAAGAGTTGGACAACACAAGGCCAGTAATGCAGTATACATAGAGACAGTAAAGTCTTCAGGTAGATCTACTAGAGATGCACATATGCGTTCATTGGGCATGTTGGGTCTTCATCTAATATCTTAAGTTCCTGGGTTGAACCTGAATAACGCATCCCTCATTGATTGTCTTTCTTTGGTCCTTATCAATTTCCAACAGCCATCGCATTGGGCCTGACACTTAAAAACATCACTGTATTTCTGAAACCCTTCTTCACCAACAACCATCACAAATGGTCACAAAACATCACAATTCCTTCCCTGCATGGTACCATGGAGGTAGAAAGGGGTGGAGGAACAACTATGGAATACACACAAGTTTTATCAGCCACTATCCTATTAGGCGCCTTTGAACTTCAAAGGCATGCTGCCTGATAAGCCAGGCCTCTGATGTCGAGGTGTATCGCCGCTTTAGCAGCCGAAGCTTGACCGAAAACCCAGCATACTTTGCGCTGGTTTTATTTTCATCAAGAGTAGCTCTTCATTAGTGGAGGTTTAGAAAATGATTCCATGTGCATGGCGTTTATGTATCCATATTCCTCTTGACAAGAACTTTCTAACGGTGTTTGAATGGAAAAAATCAGATGGATTTTACCCAAATTATGGTGATTTTGCTGAAATTGCGTACTTTGAATAACTGGTAGAAAGGCATTCATCTCTGAGTTTTTAACGCTCAAAAGTCTACTTTCCATCATTTTGCTGCCCTCAAAACTTGGCATGTGTGCTCTTTGAGTCGGTTTGTGTCGGGAAGTCAAATTTTAGTCATGAAAATATGGTACTTTCGCATCTCAGTGTCGGCACTTTAGCATGGGTTGTAATGGAAGCTACCCCGACGCGCTTGTTGAGTATGGGCCAGAGTAGGTCACCGGCTGTTCTGTTGTATGCGTCCGCTCTGTATTCCACTTAGCATCACAGGCCAGTGAGGTGTGGTAATCTGATCTTTATCGATGGCGGCAATTAAGATGTGACTTAAGAAATTCTCCAGTTGTGCCTCCACCCCTTTCTACCTCCATGCTTTTACACTCTTATTTCTGTCATCTGTGACCCTTCTTCACCCACGACCATCACAAGTGGCCTCAAACATATCACAAATCTTTCCTTGCTTAATGCAGTCTTGCTCCAGCCCCTTTCTTCCCTCCACAGACATCACAAAGGGCCCAGATCAACCATCATAATTCTTTCCCTGCCTTACATGCTGTACTTCTGTAACCTTTCTTCACCCACAGCCATCACAAATGGCCTCAAACATCACAAATCTTTTCTTGCAAAATATACTGTCTTCTCCCAGCCACTTTCACTCTATAGACATCACAATCTGTCTCTGCCTTGCATACTGTATTTCTATAACCTCTCTTCACCCACAACCAGCACAAAGTGCCTTAAACATCACATTTTCTTCATTGCATGACATATCTTTTTCTGTCCTCTTTCCCTCAACATCCATCACAAATGGCCTAAAACTTCACAAATCTTCCCTTGCTTAATATGCTGTTCTTCTCCAGCCCATTTACCTCCATACCCATCACAAATGGCCTCAACCGTCACAATTATTTCTCTTCTTTGTATACTATAGTTCTGTAGTCCCTCCTGAACCACAGCCATCACAAATGGCCTCCACCATCACAATTCTTTCGCTGCTTTGTATACTGTAGTTCTGTAACACCTCTTGACCCACAGCCATCACAAATGGCTCAAACATCACAAATCTTTACTTGCTTAATGTACCATCTTTGCCCAGCCCCCTTCTCTACATAGACATCACTGATCGTCTTAAACATCACAAACCTTCCCTTGGAGTTTTAAGCAAGAGGTGTCAGAAAAGTTACCACAGGGATAATAAAATATTATTGTAATTTAATAATAGTCCATCTTTTCATAGTCCACACATGCACATCAGTTTTTATGTATACTGTTCTTCAGTCCATTTCCCTCCATACCCATCACAAATGGCCTCAACCATCACAATTCTTTCTCTGCTCCGATACTGTACTTCTGTAATCCTGCTTGAACCACAGCCATCACAAATTTCCTCAACCATCACGAATCTTTTTCTGCTATCTCTACTGTAGTTCTGTAATCCATCTTGAACCACAGCCATCACAAATGGCCACAACCATCACAATTCTTTCTCTGCTTGATATACTGTAGTTCTGTAATCCATCTTGACCCACAGCCATCAAGTAGGGGAAATAACATTGTGAATGACTTCAGACCAGAAAATTTGCCTATTCCTCTTAAAGACGGGATGATACTGCAACGAAAACATCACCAAAGTATTTTAAAGAGAAGATGGAACAGATTGACACCAGTTACATGGGTGTATCACGACCAAAAAAAAGTACTTTTGTTGCAGAGGCAATATTCATTCACTATTTCGGGAACAAAAAATCAGCTGGAAAGACCGCACATGGGCTGATACGTCAACCTTGATACGTCATTCTGAAACACCAATACTTTTCCCATTGTTCACTTGTAGTTTTCAATGTAAAAAAGCCTGTAGAAGAGGGCCTTGTCTGAACAAAGTAGTGGCGTTAACTTCTGAACCAATCGAAGCTGCACGGTTCGCAGGGCTCTCACACAAGTGTAGCGTTACTACCTTAAGAATTAGTCCCTGAGTCTTTCATAGGGTATCTGAAATAAAGATGAGTTATTTTCAGTATATGAACTAAATTTACATGCTCCTTACATAATAGCAGATAGAATGGACATATGCTGACATATTAATACATTTTTATAATTAGGTGATTTTGTGCATTGGGGTACAGCGTTCAGTGTTCAGTGAGCACCATGTTGCTGTACTAGTTATGCCCCCCTCCTACCAGAGGAGGGGCATAATCGCTTTGTCTGTCCATCCATGTTTCGTGTCCCGGCTATAATTTGCTTGTCTTGCAACTTAGATTAATGAAACTTTACACTTAGGTGCATCTAGACATGAGGGTGTGTCATGTACCAAAAGTAGGTCACTGTGTCAAATATCTGTGTCACTGTGACATATTCTTCTAAAATCATGTCTGGACTATACTATGTAACTTATATTAATGAAACTTTACACACAAATGTATCCACACATAAGGGTGTGTCGTGCACCACAAGTAGTTCACTAGGTCAAGTATCTGGGTCACAGTGACTTATCCTTATAAAATTGTGTTCAGGCTATAATCCTTAACTGTTTAACTTTGTTTTATGAAATATGACACAATCTGTACAATAAGTGCAAACATTTAAAATGTTGTAATTACCAAGACCTAATTCAGAAACACCATGAGTGATGTTGAAACCTTCAAAGTCAGGTGAGGAAAACTGGTAACATTATGAACACTTCTGCATGTGTCTTTGTGTTTGATATTTGTAGATTGGATTGGAAAGTGTTCAGTGAATAGCACACATATGCACACATTATTAGATAATAGTTCTTAATAGGTTTCTTTGGTATGGACTGGAACAAAAAGGAATATTACGATTACCAGGCCAGGCCATCAAAATTGTCACTTTCAGTAGTACCTGCTGTTTGTGTATTTGCTCACCTTGTCAGTTAAGAAAAAATGTTCACATGCAGCAGTTAAGCTATCACTTCAGGTGAAGGAACAAAGTTAGCCCCAGATAGTGTCCTGAATTTTGTGTGGTCACAAAGAGCAGCTGATATGATAGTCTTGGGGCAGTGGTCACATGCATGTACATATAACAGCAACTATTCTAGTCTCAATGCTGGTGTCCATGAACTATTCTTTACATGTCCTTGTGTTTGATATTTGTAGATTTGATTGGAAAGTGTTTTCAACTTGTGTTTTTTTTCTTACTATTTACATGTTCGTACCAAATAAACATTTTTCAACCTCTCTCTCTCTCTCTCTCTCTCTCTCTCTCTCTCTCTCTCTCTCTCTCTCTCTCTCTCTCTCTCTCTCTCTCTCTCTCTCTCTCTCTCTCTCTCTCTCTCTCTCTCTCTCTCTCTCTCTCTCTCTCTCTCTCTCTCTCTCTCTCTCTCTCTCTCTCATTCCTTCTTTCTTCACCACCAAACTTTGTTCGGCTGTTTTCTCAAACACTTTTACGCTCAGAAACTTGGAATGATTATATATACATGAAATTGTGCTGTTTAATAAAGAAAATATGTTGAAGATTATGCAAATTAGGGGCATTTGAAATTTTAAATCTTGAATATCTCCAAAAGTATTCTAAGTGCAGGTAACCAATCCACCTTCAATTTATAGGTTTGTAACACTGCATATATTTGTGATTTATATCTGACCTGTAAGGGTCAAAGGTCAAGGTCATTTGGACATTTGAAATGTTCATCCACCCATAAATCTGTCCATTCTCATCCAATTTTGACCATGTTGGACCCAATTGTAGGTATTGCAACACTGTATATTTTTGTAATTAACATGTAACCTGTAAAGGTCAAAAGTCAAGGTCATTTGGACCTTTGAAAATTCGTCTAGTCATAACTTGGTCAATTTTCATCTGATTTGGTTCATGTTGGGCTTAAATTGTAGATAATGTAACACTGTATATTTTTGTAATTTACATGTGACCTCTAAAGATCAACGGTCAAGGTCATTTGGACCTTTGAAAGTTTCATGCAGCCATAACTTGGTCAATTTTCATCCAATTTCAGTCATGTTGTACTCAACTTGTCGGTTTTGCCGTCCTGCACATTTTTAAAACTAACATGTAACCTCTAAAAGTCAAAGGTCAATGTCAGTTGGACCTGTGGTTTTTAGTTTTCATCTGGCCATAACTTGGTCAATTTTCATCCGATTTCAGTCGTGCGAGGCTCAAATTGTACGTTTTGCAACACTGTACATTTTAATTTACATGTAAACTGTAGAAGTCAAAGGTCAAGGTCATTTGAACCTTTTAAATTTTCATCTAGCCATACTAACAACTTTTGATGGCACACAGATTTGCTTTGTAGCAAATCCTCTTTCTAGTTCATATTGTTATACATGTATGTGTGCATTAATTTCTTTAATTCTGCTTTGTAGTTGCAGTAATTGAAGTCCACCAAGTCTGCACCTCTAGAGAATTCCAGAAGCCAGCATAGAATGTATCTCTGATGACATCCCTACATTGATCACACCAGAACAGCTTCAAAATGATGGTGATAACCTACATTGCCTTTATAATTTTGGGCTCCATATGTGCAGGGCTTCAATACTGGGCAATCAAGTCAAGAAAAGATCCATCGATTGGGAATAATCCAAACTTTTTGCAGTTTCAACGAGGCTACTTTGCAGCCTACTACCTTGCTTTGCTAGCAGACTGGTTGCAAGGACCTTACTTGTACAAGCTATACAGTCACTATGGCTTTCAAGAGGATCAGATTGCTGTCCTCTATGTTTGTGGTTTTGCCTCAACTGTACTCTTGGAACGTGGGCACCAATTGCTGCAGACCGATTTGGTCGACGCAAATTATGCATATTTTTTACCATTGTGTATTCTTTAGCTTGTTTTTTCAAGCTATCAAGAAATTATGGCATACTCATTCTTGGGAGAATTTTAGGAGGAATTTCCACTTCACTTTTATTTTATGCATTTGAAGCTTGGTATGTTCATGAACATGTTGAATCAAATGATTTCCCAAAAGAATGGGTTCCTGTTACATTCTCAAAAGCCAATGTTTGGAATGGAGCATTGGCTATTGTAGCAGGTTTTGTTGCCAATATTTTTGCAGAGTGGCTAGGTTTTGGACCAGTATCCCCATTCATGCTGGCAGTACCGTGTCTTGTGGTGTCAGGCATCATAGTCATGGTACAGTGGCCTGAAAATTATGGAAAACAGCAATTCAAGTTTGGCAAATCATGTATGGATGGACTTCAGGAAATAGTGACAGAACCGAGGATATTTCTCATTGGGATAATTCAGTCATTGTTTGAAAGTGTTATCTATATATTTGTTTTCCTCTGGACTCCTGTTTTGGCTCCTGGGAAGCCCTCACTTGGAATCGTGTTTCCAGCTTTATGGTGTGCATCATGATTGGTTCAGCTATTTTCCAACTGCTGAGATCCCGGCATTTTTCAGTGAGCTACCTGCTGACAGTTTCCATTGCACTTGCTCTGGTGTCAAACATCCTTTGTGTTTTATCTACACACCCAGACAATGTAAACAGAAACCTGGCATTTATTGCATTTCTCCTTTTTGAAGTGTCCGTCGGGATCTATTTTCCTGTCATGGGATTCATACGCAGTCATATCATCCCGGAGGCAAACCATACCAGCATTATGAACTGGTTCAGGGTTCCCATGAACCTGATAGCATGCATCGTGCTTATGCTGCTGCACAATGAAAACTTCCGTCATGGAAACAGACTTATATTTGTGGTGTGCACTGGCTTGCTGGCTCTTGCGGTTGTCAGTGTTGTAAAGTTTGTGAATTTGATAGGAGATGAGGAACTCAAATTTGACCAAAATACTCAGGAGAATGGTCAGATGCCAAACTCAGCATAGCAAATTACTGTAATTTTTTATGTACATAATATATTAAAGACTCATAGATTTCCATAACTTAAACTCAACATGCTGAAATCTCAAAGTTGTGCAAGACTGTTATTGTGTCCAGTTTTCTAAAAGGTCATGTATTTTGAAATGCCTGTAGGAAAATGTCAGTTGTTAAACTGTGAGACACGAAGATCTGGAGTTTATTTTGGGACCAATAAATGGTTGTAAATTGGTGCATGTAATTATACATTCCATCTCTGGTGCAGCCTTGATTTGGTCAATGTTCCACTTCATGGTTTGCACAAGCCAACTAAAACTGCCCACACTTTAAAAGTTGTAATCTTCAGTATTTTACATTTTGCATGGGAGTTGTAGAGGAGACAAGAAAGCATGTGTCTTCCTTTGTAATGGTTTGGCCTTATTACCTCAAGTACCTATTGACAGTTTTTATCTCTTACTCTATTTATATACAGTGGTACCTGCTCCAAAGACCACCTCCAATTTAAGACTGCATGTCTTTTTAAGACCACTCTTTCAAGACCCTCTGCTGTATTTACATGTTAAATATATCTTCAATTTAAGACCACCTGCAGTATGAGACCACTTTTTGTTGGCTGTAGGGGTGGTCTTAAATAGCAGGTACCACTGTATATACATGTACATGTGTGTATATCAGGGTTTTTCCCCAAGGAAAATGGGATTTGACTTTTTTGTGTGTATTTGGAGCTTGAGATATGCATATTTGGTTCATCAATGGCATTAGCACCTTAAGAAAACATTTTGTGCCATATTTTTGACAAAATATAGCTCTATGGTGTCCATAACCTATAATGCTTGAGGGAAACACTGATATACATATATACAAGAGGCCTATGTGCCTAGTGCTCTGCTGACTGTTAATGTGCTACAATAATATAAAGACTCAAAACAAAACAAGCGAGTTGGGTGAGCTGATATATTTATTGTTTGACAGGGAACACAAGGTTCAAGTGAAATATTGATCTGGAGGATAGATTCTCTCCTTCATTGATGCCCACCCTGTGCCCTTCTATCACCAAATTATTTCTCGCAACTTTACCTATAAAACCTAGGTCACAGCCATCCATACTGTGCAATATAATACTGTTGGAGATAATCAATAAAGCTATCACTTTAGAATGTCCAGTTTAATTGTGTTTCAAGGTATTGAATTTTATCTTGTTCAACACAGTTTGGCTCATAATTCCATGAAATTCTAGGTGGCTCCACTAGTATCTCCATCAATCAAGATTTGACCTGTAGAAGATAGATACAAATCCCACCACATTTCATAATGATCCATTGAAAATTAAAGATGGCAGAGCATTCACAAGATTTTCACATTTTGACCCCTAAATTCTAAGTGCCCACATGACCATCACCTTCAACTCAGATTAAAACATCCATTCATTCAAAATGTACACTCTGCATCCAGCTATCCATAAATGGTTTGTTTGTTAAAATTGGGTAATGACTTAAGGAGTTATTGAAGAAAAACAATAAGCTTGGACAAGTGCCAAATTTCATAATAATTGGGCCAGTCAAAAAATAGGTCACCAAATGGAGTTTTATGTACAATGTACTGAAGTGCAATTTTGATCTGGAGGTTCAATTGTCTGTGCCATTGATTTCCAAGATACATCAGGCAAGTATAAAATCACCACTTCCAAATTTACAGGCTTGGTGACTTAAGAAAAATAGGTCAAGGTCACTGATCTTATAGAAAATTAGCATTGGACAGGATCTTCAGATCCTAAATTTGGCATGTCTAATTCAATTATTGAAATACATGTCTGGAATTATATATCTTTCAAGACAATTTAACTCATAATTTCTGTCCAAGTAGGTGGTACCAATAGTATCATATCCAACCAAGATTTTGATCTCGTGCACAATCCCACTTAAGTCCTAAAAGTAATATGGGCCTGACTCAAAATCTGCAGGCCTAGAATTTAAGAGAAAATCCAAGAATCCATTTTGTACAGATTCTCCAAGACTTGTCTTTCACAAAAAGAAAACCGATTGACAAAATTCAAATAGATTCTTGCAAAATTTTGTGAAATTCTGGCCCTGAACTTTGGGGTGCAGAGCATTCACAAGATTTTCACATTGGTATCCCTATATTCCAAGTGGCCATATGACCTTCACCTTAGATTACACAATTGTTACTGTTCAAAATGTGTGCCCCCCCCCCCCCCCATCCAGCTTTCCATACATGATCTGTTCAAATCAGGTAATAATATTTCAAGTTATTGAAGAAAAACAGTCAACCTGGACAAGAACCAAACTCCATAATAACTGGGTCACACTGATCCAAAAAGTAGGTCACCAAGTGGAGTTTTAGGTAGTACTCAAGTGCAGTTTTGACCTGGAGGTTGAATTCTCTTGACCATTGATGTCCAAGCCATTACAAACTCACCTCTTGACAGGTACGGGACCCAACCAAAATAGGACAAAGTCCCTGATATTATATAACATGGACATGATCCATATACAGTGGTACCTGCTGTATGCAACCACTGCCATGAACAGCCACATTGCTTTTTTGCGGCCAATAGGCTTGGACATGCCAGTCTTTTTTTTGTAAATTTACCTGCAGTGACTACTCACCTGTTGTACACAGCCACTTTTTCTTGGCTGGAGGGGTGGCCACATACAGCAGGTACCACTGTACAGTGAAACCCTTTTGAGAGACTCCCCCCATGGTGAACCAAAAAAAGTGGTCACATAAAGTAGGTGGTCTCTCAAAAGAGGTACAATAACATGGGAAAGATAGCAAAAGGAACAGATTTAATATGGTCTGAAAAGGCAGGTGGCCTTTCATCACAGCAGTCTCTCAAACAGGTTTCACTTTATCCTATAAATTTGCCACGGCTAATTCAATTATTTTTCAAGATATAGGTGCTTTGTATGTCTTTTAACATATTTTGGTGCATGCTGTCCGTCAAAGTGCAGGTGGCGCCATCAGTATCATTATGCAACTGAGATTTTGACCTCCACAATCCCACTAAATTTGTTGAAGATCCATAGAAAATAAGTGATACTAAACCTGTCACATGATTTTTGCCGCACAAATTTCATGAAGATCTAGAAAAAATTATGGATGCTGGATTGGTCACAAAATTTTCACATTATGACCCATATATTAGATAATGCTGTAGGTGGCGCCACCAATATCACAACCTATATTTCCTATACTTGAAAGGTCATGAGTTATATGGGGCTATCTTGAAAACTGGACAGCATCACCATCAAATTTTATGGATGGACGGACAGACATAAGTTGCTGCACCAGTTCTGTGACCTATTGTCAGCAGAGCTAATAATATCATGAAAGTCCATAGTAACATGAAATTGTCAATGTCAGCATTGGAGAGTCCATAACATTAAACTCGTGACTTAGGGTCTTGTGATATCTGCAAGGTATCATGGTCGTTGCACTTTATGAAGACTGGAGAGACCTCGCTTGCAGGAAATTTTTCCTTTAGAATTGTAGTCTTGAATAGATTGAGAGAGAAACGGGCAGAGGTGATGAGTGTGCAAAGCAAATGAGCTCATTTCATGCTCAAATACAACGTTTTCAAAGGAAATATTTCCTGTAAACGAGGTCTCCCAAGTCTACAGTTCATGCCGACACTGGGTTACTAAATAAAGTTGTCAAGTCAAATGAAGGCGTATGCGTTGTAAATTTACTAAAGATTCCAGCATATATATATATATATATATATATATATATATATACATGTCTTGGGTGGTTTTTGGGCAATTATACACTGCCCACAAAAAAAAAAAAACACTGAAATAGGTCCTACAGCAGGTTTGTGGGTCATGCCCATTGTCTGCGGGTCAATTATAATCCTCAAACCGGACCGTGGGCAGTATATACCAAGTATAGCTTACCCACTATTTCTGGGCATTTATAGCTTCCCATAATATCTGGGCAGATTTGCTAATTTGTATGTTTCTGCAACCCCCTAGGTAGCACATAGAATTTAAGGCAAACATGGTTTATGGGCATTTTTAACTGCCGATAAACCGAACAACTGCCGATAAGACAGTCTGAGGATTACAATTCTGCCCATAAGCCACCCAAGACATAACTATATATACAGTGGTACCTGCTGTATGCAACCAATGCCATGTGCAGCCGCATTGCTTTTTGTGGTCACTATGCTTGGGCATAGGAGTCAGTTTCTTTGTATACCACTGTATATGTATATATATATATATATATATATATATATAGTCCTTTTTGAGAGACCACCCCTAGGGCCTGATGAAGTGGTGACAGGTGGTCTCTCAAAAGAGGGACTACATATATGTGTGTGTGTGTGTGTGTGTGTGTGTGTGTGTGTGTGTGTGTGTGTGTGTGTGTGTGTGTGTGTGTGTGTGTGTGTGTGTGTGTGTGTGTGTGTGTGTGTGTGTGTGTGTGTGTGTGTGTGTGTGTGTGTGTGTGTGTGTGTGTGTGTGTGTGTGTGTGTGTGTGTGTGTGTGTGTGTGTGTGTGTGTGTGTGTGTGTGTGTTGGAATTATACCACCCATAGTTGACATTAAAGTGTCTTATTTGGAGGTAGGGTTGATCCTGAAACTTTATACATTTTAAAGAGAATGTACTGCAAGTCTGTTCTTACTTGTCGGAGTACTGATGTGGGATTTCATTGATATATATATATATATATATGACTACCAGGACCTTCAGAATATCAAGGTCACCTTTCTTTAGGACCATCATCACTGTTTACAACATGTCAAGTCTTCATTCACACGTTTCTGGGGCCCTCATTTTTCAAGTTATAAATGACAGGATCCACTATTACCATGGAAATAGGAACAGTCACCCTTACCACAATATCAGCCAATATACATCAGATTTGATGCTTTACCAAAAATTAGCAATGGTAATATGCATATTTACAGGTGCCAACAATTCATTTAAAACTAGAACAGACTGATTTTCCAACAGAAAATCAAATGTCTCCCGGTGGAACACTTACGTCTCTGAATAAGCTACAGGTGATAACAAATTACAAATGACCA
Organism: Hermodice carunculata; assembly: GCA_964020975.1. Lineage (NCBI taxonomy): Eukaryota > Metazoa > Annelida > Polychaeta > Eunicida > Amphinomidae > Hermodice > Hermodice carunculata. Next base: position 26,718 of record CAXHWN010000444.1, read on the forward strand.
AGTTTGCTTGAAAATTACAATCCTATTTTAGCTCTCACCCAGATACATTACTCTAGCAATTTTCATCAAGTTCTTCAAGACTTATTGCAGAGAAACCAATTTCACTTAAATGACCCTGTGACCTTGAAAATTAGGTCAAGGTCACCCAAATACAATCTCAATCTTGGTCTTACTTTGATACATAATCCGACCACGTTTCATCGAATTCCATCCTATACTTCATGCCTTATACAACGGAAACCAATTTCACATAAGTGACCCTGTGACCTTGAAAATTAGGTCAAGGTCACCCAAATACAATCCCAACCTAGGTCTTGCCTAGATACATAATCCTACCAAGTTTCATCAAATTCATCCTGTACTTCATGACTTACCCAACGGAAACCAATTTCACATAAGTGACCCTGTGACCTTGAGAATTCGCTCAAGGTCATCCAAATACAATCCCAACCTAGGTCTTGCC
>CAXHWN010000446.1:0-13846 GCA_964020975.1 Hermodice carunculata
CTCTTTACTTTCACAGCATCATCTGGTACCCTGTGTCAAACGGTTTATCGATTTGAAATTACGCTAAGCTTTGGCTATCATCTATTATGTCAGTGATTGATAGCAATTCAATAGTATTCATCTTCTATGGGCACATAGGCCTAGGTCAGAATGTAGATGGCACGACATCATTGTAGTTCATCTTCCTTCATAAGGGACAGTTAAACAGATAGAGACAGCTCTGTGGAGAATTGTTTTCGTCCTGTTTGCATGATAATTTCTCATTGGTACAATCACCAGCATTGTATTGCGAATAAAAAAGAAATAACAGATCGACTTTAAATCCCCCCTGGGTTGTGAAGAAGCTGCAAATATCCCACAGACAGTCCAACAGATCATATTCCCACATGATATTAGAATTTAATTTCCTTTTGATAATATGTTGAATATTTTGCAATTAAAGTGCTTCGAGTTTATGTACTTAATTCAATTTTACAATTGCGGAATTGTCATCTTTTGGACATGACGCTGGTGCCATGATTAACTCAAGGGACAGGCAGAGATCTTTTATCGTCTCGAGATCTACGCACTGACTTCCAGACGGAAAACACTTATTTATCGTCGTTGCTGATTTTAAAGTGTCGGATTCATGATATGATGTTGCTCGAAACTTTCTTTTGTTTTCTCCGAAACCAGTACTTTATAAGAACATTGATCTGATAAGTACGGAAAATGATGAGTTATAGCATTAAACCCGTTAACTGTGCCTTTCTTTAACTCCTTGACTTTTAGACGTCTTCAAGAAATGGCCAAGCATGTAATTTGGGGTATAATTTCCTGAGTGTACATTGGTGGCTCACGAAACGTGTCTTACTTTGCGTATTTCTTTCTTTCTGATCGACGCGACCATAGCACAGATTCAACACTTTTGCCAGAAAACAAGAGTAAAGATTGACAGCAGCCGCCGCATACCTGCTTCAAATAATCTTAAAATATGGCGTTGATTGTATAACTATTCAGAAATTTAGTCAATGACAGTTACATTCTGGCGAGGTGTGTAATAGAAGTGGTAGTAGCAATATATATATATATATATATATATATATATATATATATATATATATATATATATATATATATATATAGAGAGAGAGAGAGAGAGAGAGAGAGAGAGAGAGAGAGAGAGAGAGAGAGAAGCTTTGAAAGTACTACTAGTATGAGTAGAAGCAGCAGTAATAGTAGTAATAGTAGTAGTAGTGGTAGTTGTGGTAGTAGTAGTCGTCATCGTTGTCGTAGTAGTATTTGCTGTTGTGTTTAATTCGAGAAGTGAGGCACTACGCAAATTGTGTATTTATCTTTTTCTTTGTGATAAATGCACTTTATTTAGTGACGGTGTATCCAAAACAAACATGCTGCACCTTCCTGAAAAGTCACCCTTTTGTGTGCCACTCTATATGTCGCTCTGGAGCTACAACAAAGATGAGGACTCTGGGACGCCAATTGGAGAAAGTGGCACAACTAAATTGAAAAAGAAATATATGAAACATTATATATGAAGTCATCCACATGTAGAATAGTCTGATAATCTGTGCACCATGTACTTCAAAATAAAAATTGCAGCACCTCCTCTGATCGTAAAAGCTGAGGGGAGCTGACATGACTCTTATTGTGATCATATGCATATAATGTGCTCTTGGGTCTTAATTTTATACATGTATATAAATTCTACCCTGCGTGTAGTGTTTTGAATAGAGCTTTTTGTCTTTTCCGAAACAATTGAACTAAGCGATTGATAGTGCAACTCACTACAGTCATAGCACAAACCCGCAGCCACACTAATTTAGGTATTTGTTTACTTGAGGCTGGTAAATAATAGTGAGACTAGTCTTACTTTAGTACGTGCTGTCTGTTGTATGAAACAATGTGTCTAGCAACGCCCTGTCTCTTACCTCCTATATCTCCTTGCCCCAGTTGCTGGATAGGGGAGACGGGTGAGAATTAGGGCAGGGATAAAAGAAGAAACACCTCAGGTATCAAATGGGACGACGCGGGGCAACACGAGGGACGACTGAGACATTACTGGGGGAGACAAGCTATCACCCCTCCCGCCATGCGTCATTTTTTTCACATGGCAGTTAACTGTCTGTCAACTTCAAGCTTTCTAACAACGGTTCATTGATTGTTCAGTATATACGTTTGCCAAAACTAAAATGTCACTGTTTTAATGAATCACGAAAGAGACAAAAGGTATAGTAGGACACTAAAGTATAGACACATTTGTTTTACATGGATTGTGAAAGAAGTCAAGCATTGACTTATCGAGTCACTCTCCATGGCACAGATGTTGGCGTATACTTCCTACCTTGGAGGAAACGAAAGAACTCGGAGAAAACCACCGTGCACGGTTAAAGTGGTAGGAACTTTTCCCACATGCTGCCCAGGACGTTAATGGAAGCCAGGTCGCAGAGGTGAAAGGCGAGCGTCTTACCGCTCAGCCAACCGTGCACCCGTGTAATATATATATATATATATATATATATATATATATATATATATATATATATGTATATATATATATGTGTGTGTGTGTGTGTCTGTGTGTGTGTGTGTGTGTGTGTGTGTGTGTGTGTGCGTATTCTCCACCCACTGTGGTCTCTTGGCACCAGTACGAGGTCCAAGGCTCCAAACTACAGATTCAAAAATGCCCAAAGTTGTTATGTACAATATACGGAAATGTGGTGCATCCTAGGTTACACGTGTCTCCAGCCTCCTGCAGTGGTAGCAGTATTGGCTTTAGTAATAGTAGTTGCTAGTAGCAGCAATAGAGTAGTAGTCATGGTATTATCACTTTTACTATGATGATGAAGAGTAGCCTGAGTAGTAGTAGTAGTAGTAGTAGTAGTAGTAGTAGTAGTAGTAGTAGTAGTAGTAGTAGTAGTAGTAGTAGTAGTAGTAGTAGTAGTAGTAGTAGTAGTAGTAGTAGTAGTAGTAGTAGTAGTATAATTGATGTTTTTGTAGTTATTGCTGTCATCTCCATAGCTTCGAATAAATCTACTATCTAGACTATGGACGTATTCACAAAGAGTTTGATCCGATCCTAATTTTAATCCCAAAATTAAAATCAATGCGGTTTGGGCTCTGAACTACATAATCTTTGGCTCAATCTTTTGATCAAAACTTCCAGGATTAGCAAATATTTGCTCTTAGCTACGATATGAGCTTAAGGATTTACAGGTTCATTCTATCAAATCAATCTAATTGTGATTAAGTATTTTATCCTTCGATCAAGAATTAAAATCTGGATTGAATTAACATTGATTTAATAAAATGTAAACTTTAATTCCAAAGTTCATATTACAGTGGACAACATGGATTGATTAATCCTGCAAGTTTAGATCAAACATTAGGGCAACGATTCAGTAGTTTAAAGCCAAAAGGCACATTGACTTTCATTTTAGGATTAAATTCATCATAATCTGGTTAAACTCTTTGTGAAGACGGCCTCAGGCTGATAACAGGACATTCTATTTTGGGAGGAGGGAGTTTACATTGATGGAGTGTTACTGTCTAGGCTCAGATGTGTTCTGATCAACCTGTCATCATAGAAATGGTGTCCTTGCCTACATGGGACAACCAGATCTGTGTGCCTGAAAGATCGAGTGTGTCAACCCTCAGCTCCGCTTTGGGTTGACAGCCCAGTCTCAGACCGTCACGAGCAAGCAAGCTAAATTGCACTGTGTGAACAGCCCATTTGTCTACCTTTGAAGGTCAAAGTTGGGTTCGATACGCAGCACCCCGAGCAGGAAAATATGCAGCAGTTAACATTACAAACACATAAAAGCAATATAAAAAAAACTACTAACCATCCGCTTAGCCATTCAAAAGACTAGATTTCTGCCTGGAGTAGAATAAAATAACTCATACCTGTGACAGTAAGAGCATGTAAGACTTGTTAGGGGCCATCAGGATTTATCTTGGTGTTCATACATATTTGTACACAGACGTATACGCTGATACAATCATAACGTGCATAAAATGGTGCTTACACAAGACCCGCTTGTTAATACAAGATTGCAATTCCCAGGTGATGAACCATTAGCATAAGAGTTCTCTATGGCATTTCTTAACGGTCTGTTATGTGTGTCCTGTACACGTTTCGGTCAAAGTCCAAACTAAGCTACAGAATTGTGTTGACGATCATTGTGAAATATCTTTACAAGCGATATGGGTTGAGAAAAATGCAAGCAGGTAATGCACGTTTATTGGTAGACATGTAGCTGAATATCGCCACCATATATAATTGGCTGAGCATATCCACGCAGCTCACGTGACCAGGAAATATTGTCATCATGACCGCTGAACGTTTAATTTCGAGATATTGGCATGATATTTTTTTATGTGTTATCATAAAACACAAAAACATACTGTGTAATGTTGTTACAAGATTCACTTATTTATTTCCGACTTCAGAGATTTTTAGACTATCTGACAGAAATCAATGCAAAATGGCAGGCACTGAATCCAAACTCGGAAATCTAAATCCTATAAGTTATAATTTTGGATGGAAATAAATTTTTTAATAGTTTCTAGGACAGCCTATTTAAAGGCTATTACCAAGTTAAAATTGAACTTTCACTATCTAAGAATTCTGGTGGGGTGCTACAGAAGACCCATGACAACGGTAAATGAGAGACTTTGTCTCAAATGCAGCAGTGGTTGTCTCAAAATGTAAAATCATTTTTGGTGTAGACTGTGCAGCACATACGTGAACGAAATATTATGTTTTATATTGCAAGAACGCGATTTTTGGTGGCTTAGATACCCCGAAATTGTACTTGCAGTATAGAAATATTGACATGTTATTTCCATAAAGAAAAGGTGTACTTGTAATGCTTGACTAGCTCCATGACCCGCACAATCGTACACACTCCTCCAAACGCAAGAACAATACGAACGTCTAAGCATAGAACTGGTAGCCTATCCCAGTGTGAGCAGCGACCATACCTCATAGATTGACACTATTTAGATGGGCCACAAGTGTCTAAAAATATATAAGCAGGTAATAATGTGTGGTGACTTTGTCCACACAGCAATGACGTCATCATTAAGGTATAAGACACATGTTGCGGTAGGTAGAGATGGTGTTATAATTTTAAGGCGTTACGTCATAATCCTTTATGGAAAGTGGGGTGATATTTTTTTTTTGGGGGGGGGGGATGTTACTTGTATAATCCTCTGTGGAATGTGAGGCTATATGGGCATCTAAACAGTAATTGTTGTTTTATGCCAATAAACTGACTACAACTAAAATCACTAGACACTTGAAAAATAACATCATGGTTCTCTATAATTTCTTGTAAAATTATGTGTGCCAATGGGGTTTATAATAATATCAGATTCTAATTTCTGTCAAATAAAAGAAAGAAAAAGTAAAGAAAATACATTGGAATACCAGTAGTTTCACGGAAACAGACGAAAGAAAACCCTGAACGGTTTGAAATAAAAATCATTCCTCGGTTATGCGCCCAAAGTACACAGAGTTGCTACAGTTATTACACAAAATTCCGTCTCCGACTGTGCGTCAAAAGGGTTAAACTGACAAATATACCCAGCTTTTTGGCGCTTAGTAACTTTCATTCATATATACATTTATATGTGTGTTGTGAATACAGCAGGGAAATAGTTATTTTTTTCAGGTATCAAAGGGGAACGTTTCTCCTGTTGTGTCTAGTCTGGTTGGTTTGACGGAGTCTTGCTTTTACAGTTAACTAGTGTCATCTTCATATTTGTGTGCCAACATACATACATACATACATACATACATACATACATACATACATACATACATACATACATACATACATACATACATACATACATACATACTTACATACATACATACATACATACATACATACATATATACATACATACACATTTGTTGTTCTTGACTGCCAGCCAGCCTTCCTCATTGCTCCCATTCCTTCCTTCGCTTATTCTCACCTTTTTTTTAATTTTTCCTTTCATTTCCCTTTTTTCTTTCTGTCCTCCTATAACCTCAACAATATTTCATTGTAATTTTTTAAAGTTTTAATTTTACTGCTCTGACGTGGCTGATCCCACCTCCTCGAATGGATAATATTGTGGTTAAAGATGCTTGTTGTTTTTAATAAACAACATTCTCTGCTACTATTTACATTTATCAATCATATGACTAAACTATCATAAAATAGCTTTTTCCATGCAATCAACCAATCCAGGGTGTTCGTTTCTCTGCTTTTTGATTTAATGTCGATCCTGCTGACCAAATGTCATGTATTGAATTGGTTTCGAAGCAAAATGGACAAACATGCCATGTCAACATACACCTGCCCTTTTCTCCGTTGGCAAACAGACAAAATGGTTCTTTTCCGTGCCTTGTGTACTTTTACACCCTCTAAACAAAAAAGATGATAGGGCAACGAACTTCAATGCAACACACAGTCTGTGTTTGTCTGTAATTTATTTTAAATACATTACTTGAGTATTTCACGAGAATGAGAGTGTTTCAAAACTCCACCCACCGTGTGTTTCAATGTAACAAATTTATTGGCTGCTCTGACGTTGAAGACTGAGTGGAGCTGACGCCACTATTATAATTGTAATCATATGCATATAATGTGCTTGTGGGTTTTCGTATGAACAAAGAACTGCCAGTAACTCCGGAATGGCTCTGCCAGACCAGCTCCTGTGCCCCTGTGTCCGTCATTTTATATTTCGTTCATCAAGCCAAAGAAAATATTCAACTGACAGTCACTCGCTGCATTGTAACTGACGCAATGCAAGGACCAAACCATACAAAATTATGTGAAGAAATCAGATTGTAAAATTTCCGTAATCGTAAGAAAATGTTTGAATTGAGATCGGTATGCAAGGTGGTACCTGAAAATAAAATTAAAAAAACAAACAAAACGGATTTACGGCTTCTACCTCTGTAACACAAAGGTACTTGTTCAGCATCAATTCGATTTTCCTCATTCTTAGAGCTAGTGTAGGACTTTTCGACGTATTAGTTTCCGTCTTGTGTCCGCTTATGAAGCCAGCTGCCCCTCGATATTAACTTTGGCCTCTGTCAGATGTGGTAATCGAAAACAGTTAAACCACTGACGCAACCAATAATGCTTCCCCGGTTTTACAATATTGAGAACAGAGTTTCAACTGCCTTCGTTAAAAGACGCTCGTCTGTTGCCCCCCACCCCCCCCCCCCCCCCCGCCGCATCTGTTCGAGATTGCTGAAAATAAAACACCTTCAAGGGGGTGCAGTTCACCTATTGAAAACATATACATGGTAGTCATAAAATGTCACAAAACTATTATGCCACATAATCAACGAGGTCAAGGACGGAGTTGATTCTGGTGGCCTAATGGTCATTGTGACATGTTATAAATGACTTGTAACAAGGGCTGTAGGAACTGGCCAAGATATTCCTTGATGCATGACATTTTCCCCCCACCTTTTGTGCATGGTGTTGTTTGCCGCTTACGTAAGTTATCATATGCACTGTCAAGTTTGACTGCTTTCTTACGTGTTTTCCACTTATAGATATGGCAGTAGGAAGACCAGGTGGTAGAAGCCAAAATGACATATTTGAGTGCATTGGTCAGTATTTCCACTCAACAGTTATTACTTCAGAGGAGTACGTATCATAGTGAGGAGAGTGCATGCTGCAAGTAACCTATTACATGTAAAGAAGCAATTTTTGGAATTTAATTCACTTATAATTTTTTTCAGAGTTCATGCTTGGCATGGACTCTGATTAAGTGTTGTAGATTGAGTCATGTATATCAACGTACAGTATGACGACAGTGATATAATGCTAGATATGACAGACGACTTGGACAGTTCTAGGAATACACTTCTGTACTAATCAAAGTCCTATGTTCATTACCACAGATCCTGCTAGAACAATACCTTAGTTTGGGCTGTTTAGGGCAAGGTGTCAACAACAAATGTTTCTACAATACTCCGCCTGTAGGTCATGCTGCACTACACAACACTAGCAATGCTACTGTGTGAAATTTGTTCATTTTCTGTTTGCTTCACTTGTTATTTAATGAAGGAACACCACAAGCCACACTTTTCGCAGAAGTAATGGACTATGTGATATAAGAAACAGTTTTTTCCAGCTCCCTACTGGTACCTACCACCCATGTCACAAATCCCATTATTGCTCACCTGTCCAGAGTGCACTATTCTGTGATATTAGTTGGCCATTTTTGGTTGTCCACCTTGTTCCATTCAATTTACAATCGTTGTTGGATGGCTTACTCGACTGCTATTTTTCTTGTAAATTGAACTGCACATGAGGTTAATGGTGATGTACTCGCTTTATCCTACAAACATCGGCGCCTCTTAAAAGATATATTCACCCACCACGCTAACCTTTTGTTCCTTAGTGACATATAATTATTTAAAGGGGCTTAGTCTATTTTCAAATTTATTTTTTGCGAAGATTTCAATTTTGATGTTTTTTTATTCTTTTGTGAATAATAAAATATGTCTGTTTATATCAGAAAAAGACCAGTTCGGACCATTATCAAGGTTTCGGGACAACGGAAATAATGACATGTTTTATTATCTCAGCAAAAGGAACATAATGCCAGCAAGACCTCTTAGAAGAGTGTTGTAGTTTAGATTAGCACTTTCTCGATCAAGTCACCCAAAATTCGTGGAAATAATTTGCTGTTTGCGTTACTATTTTCAATTAAATTCTATTTTGGTAAAAAACATTTTTGCCTAGACTTTTACATAAGATCTGTCATAAATGCACACCCAAGGAAAGCTGTCCACACATTATTTGCTGGATCTGCAGAGGGTTTATCATTTTTCCTTTCAAAGACACAGGGATTAAGGAACAGGAAAGGAAAATCCTTGTATTGACACGTCGATGGGACATGCAGAGATACATATCACCTGTGTAAAAATTACAGATGATAAATACATACTAAAATATGTGTTAAAATTTTATATGGTGTGAAAAGCATGGGTTGAGGTTATGTATGATTTAAAAATTGGTTGTTTGTTAATGATCAATCGTTAATTCAGAACTAATTCAAGTATACCTTTGTTGATAGGAAACATGAAACTTCGAACGCCAAAGAAAAGAACATGGGTTCTGATGTTAACGTTTATCAATGAGACTGACACAAAGTTTCTTTGCCGAAATATACTTTCAGTCAATGAAAACGCACAATGGAATTTATGTTCGAAATTTGCATTTTATGAACACAAGTTCCTCAATTTACCACACATATAGACTGCTTGTACGTTTCACTGGATCATGAAATGTCCAAATACATTGATGCATCACACATTGTGAGTACGTCAGAGGGCTCTCTCTGTGTCCTCACATGTCACATGTCAATAAGGGCATATGGGCACCACCACCAGCTACACAGGTTTGGAACATGCATTGGATGAGACGCTTAATTCTGTGCTGAGGGATGTGGTTCCACTCTTCTGATTAGGCCTGGATGATTTGCTGTCAGGTGATCGAGAGGGCATCCTTCTGGACAGTTGCTGGCCAAGTTGATCCCAGAAATGCTTGATGGGACTCTTTACCAGGGAAATTCCTGGCCATTTCGAAACATAAATACTGTTAGCCTTCAAAAGGGCCATGGTAGCACAGGCTGAGTGTGTGCATGCATTGTTTTGCTGGGACAGCACAATATCTTGGTGTTGCTGAAGAAAGGCAGAAGATAAGGCCAAAAATAATGTCAATATACTGCTGAGCAGTCAATGTGCCATCCACCACTACGAAGGGAGTTCTTAGATGAATAGAGATGCCGGACCATACCGTTACCTTTGCACCATGCCACCTGCTGGTTTGGCGAATGCAACAGTCAGCATACTTCTCCCATCATTTACGCCAAACATGCTTTGCTTCCTGCCAACCATTTCCAAACAAAAGTAAGGTTTGTCATAGAATAAAACTTCTCTACGCTGTACTTGGTTCCATCGGGCATGTTGGTTGCGCCACACCGGGCGATTTTGATAGCAAGCAGGCGTGAGTTGTATTTCCCTAAAAGGTCTTCTGGGGTTCAGGTGATTCTCCCTCAGACGTCACTTCACTGTAGGACTGCTTATTCTTGGGTTCCGTCTCACAAGTATTTCTCAAGCTATACGACTGGCAGTTCGAAATCTGTCAAGCAGACGGAGGAGCATTATATGCCTGTCTTGTCCTGCTTTGGTTATTCTTGAGGCCTGTCATCGATGAATCCAGTTTGCTGATGTTGAGCTACCAGTCTGCTGACCGTGATATGGGAACATCCCATTTGATGTGCCACCTCTGTATAGGAACTCCCAATGTGTATCATGCCCAAGGCACGGTACCAGCCACTGCTTGCCAAACGCAGCATCATGAAGTATGGAAGTGTCATTTTTGCGGGGGGGGGGGGGAGCTTCAGTAGAAAATTGACGCCATGCTTCAAAATCACCCCATAGGTGACAGCCAATAGTACAGAAAAAAACATGACCCATGTTCATAAATTTCAAACCCAACAACGACAGCAAAGAGATTCCAGAGCATTAACATTCATCTTCCAATACCAATGTAAGGAAATAAATTTCTCTCCTGACATGGGACAGGCAGTCATACATAAAAGGCAACTGGTAGTTTTAAACCGGTCCTCTCAACCTTTGAAATATTCTTCAGTAACAATAGAACATTTGCACTCTTGGTTTAAACTTTTTTTGAAATGATCTCAACATTGGGGTAAACTTCCTCTCTTAAAGTGATTTATTATATAGAAACGGTAGGAGGGAAGGCGGAGTCTTTTATTTTCTTAAGTTCTTGCAACAAATTATGAGTAAAATATCACTTTGTTCTTCCTTTGGTTATGTCCTGATAGGATCTGAAATGGAATCTGAGTGTTTTGCAGCGAGGATAAAGTGTCGTGTGTCCATTTACTGACTTGTACATACAAGCTAGTTTGTGTTTGTTTGTTTCTTGATTTTACAAGGTCGTAACCGTTTTCAAATTAGCGGTTTTAGGTTTTCGTAAATACGTCTGTTTTGGACATGTTTACCTCCAACTCCCGCCCATAGCCCCATTGCCTGGTGGTGTACGTTCAAGATGGGTTTGACTGCTTAGTAATAGTGAAGTTGTAGTACAGAGCACAGGCGTATTCTAATCCATGGTAATATATGACATTTACATTTGTCTTGTCGTGTTTTTTTTTTCGTACTTAGAATAAATTTTAACCTTATTGACCAATATACACGTTCAATAACCAAAGTGTAAATTGAATCACTTAAGTCGACTCAGGAATCATTGTCGTTTAAGATTACACCTATCCGCATAACGGATTTCTATTTTCCATATTCTCTTTTCATATACAAGAAAGTGTTCGTTTGCTGCACTCTGCTTATGCCCAACGTTGCTGCTTACAGCGTACTAGCTTTGTATTTTCTGTCTCTCAATTGTGCTCTGGATTTATGCAAGACATTCCTTTTGAAAGTGCTGTAGTGTTCTAAAACATGAGGATACCATACCATGCAAATGGCGTTTTTTTTCTACTCAAAAGTCAAACCGAACGACCTATCCTGTCAGAAACTTTGGCGTTTTCCCACTTGGACGTTCTATAGTATGAGTTGTCAAAGACAGTTAACAAACTAAGAAACAGGTTGTTTAACAAGACGTTTGTGTGGTTAACTGCTTTGGGCGCATTGCGCCCATAGCGTGCCATATAAATTTGCTCCGACGAAAACTGTTGATTCGCTCCATTTTACTCTATGGGACTACAGACATTCTAGCACTTCTGTGAAAGCTCTTTTTTAAACAATATCAATATATAATTCGTTTCAAAATTCAGAAAAGTTCATCCTAAGTAGTTCAACTTTGGTCGCAGTTGAGAGTGAAATAGTTAATACCCCTAACTTTAAATACATTCACAGTAATTTCAGTGATACAGGCAGCCTAAGGCTTGACACTGGGCAGTCAGGGATTTTTTCATTCATTTAAGCAGAAAAGAAAACAGATCAGGACTTCACAAAAAGTTAATTATCGAACTGATAAACCAGGCAAGAAGGGAAAATATTTTGTGAATCCTGATATCACTATGACCTACAGAGATGGACTTTTTAATCCCTACATTTTAATGAATAACAAACCTGGATCTGACCGCGGAATACACCGAAATATCAGTCAAATGCATAGTGTCAAGCAGGAGCATACAGCGTTTTTATCTCCGCGAAAATGTCACAAAATCTGCATCCAGGAAACAGACAAAGCGCCTCCATTGGCTGAAATGGCTGCCAAGTTGCATGGGTAGAATCCATCAAAATACTGCTCGGCAATTATCACGCGGGGATCCCAAACAGTTCACCAAAGGATAGTGCTGGCTCTGCCTGACAAGTTTTTTCCTAACCAGACAGGGTCACCCAGGTTCCCTGCATGCTGGCTGATATTACCACAAAGGGTGGAGGTGGCCTGTTTAGCGCAAGCAACCGTCACGGAACGCTCATGCAACCGTCCGCGTTCACATCGATCATGAGCACAAACCACGCGCAGGCTGCAGGAATGTCAACATTCAACGTATCATTTCAGAAACAAGCAGTGAAAACCACCAGGGACACAGAATGATTAACAAAGAATTAAGAAGCGAATACTCAATTTTGATGAGGGACACACACCGTAAATTGGTCAAGTTTAAGCTAATTTCGGGGATGGTCCATTATGATGAGGGACAGTAGGCATTGTTAAGGTTGCCTCTTCAATTTCGAAGGCAATAGTATGAAAGGACAATGCTTGCACTTGAGGCCTGTATTTGTTGCTCGTGTGGCCCATACAGTCCCACGACAAGTATCATGATGTGAACCGCCATCAAAATGCTGGTCATGTCAACAGGTGGACCAGATCTGGAATATTGGTCATGCACCATCAACGCGTTCAATTGTCTCTATTTCAAATGATGCAAACAGTGCGGCAGACTTTACAGCGTATGCGCATCTGGGCAAATGTTTGTTTGTTTGTTTGTTTTTTTTAGTCATACATGTGGAAAGAAAGAAAGAAAAAACAAACAAAAAAACAACAACACACACACACACAAAAAAGAACAAGACATGTTTGTAAAACATAGTCGCCCCCATACTGTCCAGTTTTTTGTTCGCCCTCATTACCCTGTTGATAGTACTTAATGTGGCACCCATGACCTTGGAAAGTGGGTGCGACAACCAAATTCACAAAAGCTGCCTTGTGCCCTTGGAAATAAGGTCCAGGTTACCCTTCTGATCTAGCCCTACTAGAAGACTCGAAACATCTACAAAATGAGACCCCAGTTGCAAATAAAAAACCTGAAGACACTAAGCAGAGACCAAAGTCAGTAATACGGCTCTATGATCTTGGGAACTGACTGAAGCTCCCACATTTCGAAACTTGACCTAGCTCTTACAAAAGGCCCTTTTCCTGTGCAATATGAAATCCCTGGGTCAAAAACATCTTTAGTTTGCATACGGAGACCAAGTTCACTAATAGGACTCCAGGTGGTGACCTTGGGAATTTGGCCAAGGGTCACCCTATCTTCTAAGCTGACAAGCGTTCATTGAGGACTACTACTATGTGCAATATTGAAGCCAATACTTAAATTCTGAGTTACAATGGGGAAATCAAGTTCACTAAAGTGCCCATCTGGCCCTTGGATGTGACCTTGGAAAAAGGGTCAAAGTCAACCACCTTCACACTTCCCCTAACCCCTATATACGAGTATATACCAGGGCACTATCAAAGTCCTATCTCAAAAACTTATTGAGTTATGGTGCTTAAACCACAGTCTCTCTACCTACCGACATCAGCAAAGCTACAGGTCCCGTCTTCTTTGAAGGTGGTGA
>CAXHWN010000447.1:0-19324 GCA_964020975.1 Hermodice carunculata
TATTGTGGCTAATGCTTTGGCAGTGTAGATAATATTTGTTCTTTGGTGTGTCACAAGTGCGTAGGTGTTTTTTTTTTTTTAATACTCACATATCAGTCGAGAACATCCTGTTCCACATTTTAAAAAAAGTATGTTTTGAAACACGCATTTGAAGTTTGCATAGAGCGTCAGTGTTGTAGTTGATTTTAGCTGAAGGTCACATGAATGAGTACTAAGGATGAATAGTCGTAAACCCTTACGCAGCCAAAGTAAACTTACGTCCGTGGGCCAGTATGGGTGAACCGTCCCCCAATCTAGGGAACTTAGAACAGATACTTAGTGTGATAAGTTAAGGTCTTGGTAAACAAACAAATAAATGAATACACACCAAAAAAAAAAAAAAAAAAAAAAAAATAGCACTTGATTTGCAGGTACAAAAGTCCAAAGTAATTTCTCGAAGTTTACGGCAGAAACAAGAACGAAAAGACAAATAAAAACAAAAACAACAAAAGCAAAAAATAACAAACAAACAAAAACAAAAACCAACAACCAACAAAAAACAGAGACAAACAAACGAAATGTTAGAACTTTATGTTTCAGTATACTGCGCCATGCATGCATGTTTTCCACTTGTCAGGCTGGCTCACCTAGCTAGAACTACGAAATCAGGAACATTCACCAGGAACAAACATATTTGTCATATTTGATACGTAGGGACCTGAAGAAGGAACCTCATCTCTTTGAACTGTTAATGAAGGATAAAGCCAATAAAACAATAAAAATACCTTATATTATACAAATAAAAATATATATTTATTTTCGCAATGCGTTTTGCCATCTGGTCGGGGAAGCCTCGCAGTGCCTCTGATATATATATATATATATATATATATATATATATATATATATATATATATATATATATATATATATATATATATATATATATATATATATATATATATCTGTGTGGGGGGTGGGGGGGGGTGTGCAGGTCGCTACGAGACTTATGTAACCATCTAACACCGAATTCCGTTGTTCTCTCATGGTTGAGATGCATTAATCCTTCTCAAGAATCATGCAACCTTGGTACATTTTATGCGTAGATTCCAATATAATCAGTGTTACCCTTTTTAGCCCTCGTTCTGCCAGTATTCCAAATGACACAAGTAGGACTCACTGTCAACCTCCCATGGGCGATGGTACTGTAAACCAACTAGTATACTTGTATCATCACTTTGTAAAAGCTGTTGATTTACAGAAAGAAGTTAGAGTAGTTTTTTGTGATATTACTAAGGCATTCGACAGAGTGTATCATCCTGCCCTCCTTTATAAGCTGCACAAGGTAGGTATTCGTGGTTCCCTTTTGGACTGGTTCAGTAGTTATTTGCACGATCGAAGTCAACGTGTTGCTTTACATGGCGATTTGTCGGACTGGGGTAGTATCGAAGCCGGGGTACCCCAGGGATCGGTTCTTGGTCCTCTCATGTTTCTGGTTTATGTAAATGATATCACCGATATTGTAAGGTCTAACATAAAGTTGTTCGCCGATGATGTAACTTTGTTTATTACCATCGACGACCCCATCAACTCTGCCAACGCTATCAACAATGACCTGAAATCTATAGAGACCTGGTCTCGTCAATGGTTAGTCACTTTCAATAGTACCAAAACCAAATCCATGCTTTTCACTAAAAAGAAGCGTCAAGATCAAAACCCACCCATTGTTTTTCTCGGCAACTCTTTAGAAAATATATCAGAACATAAACATCTTGGTGTAATTTTCAGTTCTGACTTGTCATGGTCAAACCACATAAACTCACTTGTATGCAAAGCCAGGAAACTAATTGGAATTCTAAAACTACTACAATATAGACTCAACAGGCGTTCATTGGAAATTATATACTTGACATATATTAGACCATTACTGGAGTATGGGGATGTAGTTTGGGGTGGATTTACTCAGGCAGATGCTTCATCGCTTGAAAGTGTTCAACTGGCTGCAGCCCGAGTAATAACCGGGGCAACCTGTCGCACTAGTCATAGATTATTATACAGTGAGACGGGATGGGAGTCTTTGGCTAAACGTCGAGATAAACACAGGCTAACATTGCTATATAAGATAATACATGGGCTAACACCCGATTACCTTCATGACTTAATTCCAGGAAACGTGTCTTCTAGAAATATATACAATGTAAGATCAAAAAATGATATAAGCCAGATATACGCAAGAACCAATATTTACAGCAATTCTTTTATACCAGCAACCATCCGTCAGTGGAATTTGTTACCCAATTCAGTTCGAAACTCTGAGGATCTTGATACATTTCAGCGTAAATTAGACAATGATAAACCAAAGGTTAACGATTTATTCTACATTGGCAACCGGAAAGTAAACATTCTACATTCCCGCATTAGAATGGGCTGCAGTCAGTTGAACCACGACATGCATAAAATTGGCATCGCAAGTTCTCCTAGTTGTGCTTGTGGCGCCACAGTTGAAAATTCGTATCATTTTTTCTTTGAATGTCCTCGCTTCACTACCGAACGCAACACTCTTCAAATGTTTATTATAACCAAGGCTCCGTTTACATTAAATACAGTTCTAAATGGAAGTTTAAAATGTTCAAAATCCGCAAATGTAGCTATCTTTGAATCTGTGCATACGTACATTATCCGCACTGGCAGATTCAACTGAAGCCCGCACTGGTTTCACTTGGTAGTTTGTATATACAGTTGATATTATGAATTTTGTTATATGGATATGGGTAGGCCTACCATTTAAGTGGCCACGTGCGGGCAAACATCATTACTTTTGTGAAAGACTTATTTCGAGACTGTTTATATCTTATAGTTAATGCAAACTACTCATTACTCGGACCACTATCTGTGACGTCTGGTGGTGTCTTTATCTTGCATTCTGTTATATGTCCGTTTATGTACTGTCCTGTGGTTTGTGCCGTTACCTTTCACACTATACTGTGTATTTTACTCCTTATTATTATTTTTGTTTTTGTTTTTGCAAGAGGAATTTGTATAGGCTATGCCTGATTTCCAATTGCTTTAATAAAATATGTTTAAACCAACCTCCCATGATATATGCTATCCATTTGAACCCCTCCAAAAATTTTTCAATGATGCCATTTCTCGGCCCTAATTGTTTCAGTGTTTTAAATGACAGAAGTGAGACCCTATATGAACCTCTCAAGCTAACCAACTGAACATCCTCACTGATCTTCATCATCAGTACTCTATCCAACATCCATGGAACTTTTAAAACCTAGGCCTTCATCAGGCTCTTCGAAGTCATTCTCTGATGAAGTCATGATATCTGCTAATGCTTTTGACAACATATCGCCTTTGTTATATACAAAGTCTACATATCCCTCCGCATTCACTTTCCATCCATCTGGACTTGACATTAATAGCTATCCCACACAAACGTTGTTGCAGATATAAGCCACGTTATAATTGGATAGCTCAATATGCATCCGCAGAGATGCCCTGTGTGAAGGTATAAGACTGAGGTCTACGCCGTCATAATACGGCAAAGGAAAGTCAGATTGGCCTGCAATTTCTTTGTGAATAAACCATGCCGCAGGTTGTGGACGTCACTGCATGTGGCTAAACCATATATACGGCCAACAATTTTTGTCTATTTTTTTGTGCCAACATTAGTTTGAGGTTCACATCTAAAAACCTAAAAAACGCATAGGGGAATTTGGAGCACTTTTTCACAATTTTCAGAGAATGGCTTTTGGACAACAATCAAAGGCACCGATGGTGTTGCACGAGCTAGAAGAATATTACATATTTCAGGCCTCATGCTCTTGATGATATCCTTTACATTGAGTAAATGGTATTTCCTACTCCGGTGTTGAAAAACATGTCTTGCCCCATGTTGTGCGCAAATAAGAGATATGCATATTAGGTTCCCGCCCCAAAAGCATACCTGATTGCCTTGTCTCGCTTGGTGAGAGATAGCGAGATACGGGTCGGTACCTGCGGTACACGTGGGATATTACATATATATATATTTGGAAATACAGAATACTTATTAAAGGCATATGGGCATTTTTCTTATATATGGCTCGGGAAGTACCAGAAGAATACCAGGTTGGCATTTGTGAACTTAAATTTCTCAAAAAATATTAATTGCGTGAGAAATGAGTACATGGCCTGTTGGTGAAAGTAATGCGCCCCGCATGTCCCCCGTGATCGCCAAGCGCCAAACCCGTGCTTGGGGGGGGGGGATTCATATACATACTGCGTATTGGGTAGCAAGACAAGAACATTGTTGTCAGGCTATTTAACAAAAGATTTTTTTTTTCATTGTTGGCAAAGCAAACGCAGCTTCCATGATAAATCTAGTATCAGCATTATGGTGGAGTGAAAAAATATCATGTACGGAAGCTTTCAAAGCTTGCACAGCACTTATCATGGCACAGTGCTTACAATTTGCCTATATATCTAGACACTTTTTCCATATTTCGTCAAGCGTGACAACAAAAATTCCCTACGATTGCCACGAGGAGATAATATCATGTATTCTGGCAAATGCATAATCAGAATCAGGATGAATCGTTGAATCTTTTGGGCATTTGTTGTAATGGCTTAAGTACGTTTGGTGTCTGCCGTAATGGGTGCCCTTTGATAGCTTGCGATCCTTTTACGAATTAGATTTATGTAGAGAAGTTTACATGTCCAATTGAAGATTCAATATGCAAGACAATATGGTGCGAATAACCTTCACCCGATTGAGAATTAGCCCCACAATCCCCCTTTTGAAATTGGCAAACACAAACGACCAGCCAAAGTTCCATTGGATGAACGATTATGTGATGTATGCCCAGTCATTGGAAATGAATCTCATTTAATTTTAGCTTGTTCAAAATTTGCTGATGCAAGCAAAAATTATTTGATCCAACAACTGAAATTTTTGCAGATTTTAATACTTAATAATTTAAGAGAGGAAGCAACTGCTGTTTTTTTTTTTTAATGAAAAGTCGAGATATTGAAACAATATAAATTACGAGTTCGTTTTTTTTGTTTGGCTGCTTGTTTGAAAATTTATGGACCGCTTTTATATTCATGAACCCGCTTTCTTTCTTTCTTTCTTTCTTTCTGTCTCTTTCTGAATTGTACTGTATGTACGGTGTAGTTTGTTTGCTACTGTGTTGTTTCATCTTTTCGGCAAAACGCCCCTATTATATATATATATATATATATATATATATATATATATATATATATATATATATATATATATATATATATATATATACATATATATATATATATACATATATACATATATATATATATATATATATATATATATATATGTATATATGATACACGATGAGCTACCCTTGAGATTCAGGAAACCACATTGCAACTCTGATGGCTCTTAGCTGTGCAAGGACCAACGTATAAATATCTTGACCTGCATGACTGATGTTATTGTATACACACACACACACACACACACACACACACACACACACACACACACACACACACACACACACACACATATATATATATATATGTATATGTATATATATATATATGTGTGTGTGTGTATGTTTTGTATATATATATATATATATATATATATATATATATATATATATATATATATATATATATATATATTAGGGGCGGGTTACGCCAATTGAATGCACCTGGGCTACTGCCCCGATGCGCAGCGTTGTAAATGGGGGTAAATCCTGGATAAATAAATAATAAAAATGATAGTACACGTAATCAATACAAAGCTTGACACTTGGCCAATACGAACTGAGACCCCTATAGGTATACACATGTAACAATGTCACTTCTGAGACATCTCAGAACCAGTTTGATTGCACCATCGGTTAAAAAACAAACAAGGAAACAAACAAAAATACATAAATCAATTGACTGTCGCACTGATATGGACATTAGGGAGCACATTGTGAACTTTCTGTTCATTGATAAGAAGATATTAATTTAGATAACTAGCGTAAGAGAATGATTGTAATAATACGGAATAATATTTAGAAAGTGAATTTCATTGTCACCTATTCGTATGTTCATACATTTTAGACTGCAACCAATTACTTGTAAACGGACCAAATGGGGTGACAGATGACGATATTGCAGCATCTGGCTCGTTTGATGGCTGGAAGCAGTATCGTGAAATCCACAGTCCGTCACGCGCTCGATTAAACTCAGTGAAATTGGTCACACCAAGGGGAACATTTCCCGGAGCCTGGTGTGCCAGAGCTGTAGATACACATCAATGGATACAGGTTCGTCTGTTATATCATGCCCAAAGAAATCAAGACTTAGCTTGGAATGCTCATGTAAGAACGAGAAGTGATAATGGGCTGGTAGTACTAAATATAAATTGTGTTACATCAATTTAAGATCATTTTATGCGTTTTCTCATTCAACGTTTGCCTACTATTGCTTCTTAGTTTCTTTTTTTTATGGAATTTATTTTTTTTTTTCTGTTTACAGTATAGAAACAACTTAAGCTAACTATCTGTTTCTGGCTGTCATCTGCAATTTTAATGTTTTCTGATCTTTCCTGTGCCCCTTTTATACAAGGACGAGTTCACATCGCACAACTAATAAACACTTTTTTCCCACTTAAATAATTCTATCACATACGAAACAGGTTAACTTTTCGCAGACAAGAGATGTTTATGGTGTCGTGACACAGGGGCGACAGGACGTGTCACAGTGGGTCGAGAGCTATATGGTCTCCTACAGCTTAGATTGTACCGGCTGGGAACGCATTAAGTGGTACAACAGGGACAAGGTAATGCTGAAACACGAGTATATATTCCCATTGATACTTTAACTCACTTTTTCTTGAAAATTTAACCTTTTTTATATTTACTGTTGAGAAATAATACACACCACGTGTTTTATAAAAACGTGAATACAGTTTTGTTAACCAGCTTATTGTAGGAACAGGATAATAAAAACTTTTTTTTTCTTACTGAGAAAACATCATAATGCAGAATTTGACTTCCTGGACAGCATACTAAGGACAGCTTTTTGCAGGAAATGAATATTGAAACCCCTTTTCGTTCCTGAGAAAACACCGTACTCTTGTAGAATTTATAATTCTTGGGCAGCATACTGAGGACATACAGGATACACCTGGCCGGTTTCTACGTAAGGTGGCTGAAAGGTTTTCATTGTGAGACGTTACCATATAACTGAGCTGAGAAAATAAAAAATAATAGACCCCATCACTAACATACTTATCACAAAGAACACCACAATATCAGTTTATATACATCATATGATTTGCAGGTATTTACAGGCAACAAGGATCGCAATACAAAGAAAACGCAAATATTCGAGCACGCTGTTCAAGCGACCTGTATACGCATAATCCCCACTAGGTGGCATTCATGGATTTCAATGCGATTCGATATCATTGGATGTTTAGGTAAGAAATCCATAGCGGATTATAAGAATTAAAAGTGTACCGTACATACTTTAATTCATTTGGCGAATAGGCAATAAGAGAGTCGAAGCAGGCAAAAAAAAAAAAAACCAAAAAACAATGATTTCTTATAACCCGTGTTATGTTGGTGTCTAGTATTAAAAAGGAATCCTAATCTTGAATCATTCAAATAATTCAAACGGAAAGTATTTGATGGTTGACTAGACAAGAAAGGAATAAAATGGGGGGGGGGGGGGGGGAGTGATTACTAGTTTCAAATTAAGCCAACCAATCAGCTTCATTGAGACACTAAATGCCTTTAGTTAAAAGAGACCTGATAGTTCTTCGTGTTTAAAATTGCAATTTTAACGTGGGTGTTTGATTTAAACACGCCAACATATGAAATGAAATAAAATAATGGTTTGTTTGCTTGCTGACTTGTTTGTAGCTGTTAGAAAAAACCTTGCGATGAATAAACCAACAAGGCAGGTATCAACACGAGGAGTCGGAGCATCAAAACTGGCTGTCGATGGTTTCCTTTTTAATAACTTTAACGATCGACACTGCTCAGGAACATCGATGATCAACAGCCCCTGGTGGGCAGTCGACCTTGTCAGAAGGTACAAAATTCGGGAAGTTTATGTCTTCCACGAGGATGGTAGGTGTACACCAATTGTTCTTATGACAGCGAGATATATTTTGTCATATTGACAAAGGCATGTTTGATTTCGTTCATAAATTCATTGCCTTCACCAAGCAGTTTCAAGGTAATGTCCAACCGGGAAACATGACTTCACTACTGGACCAAATATCACAGACGCATGCATTTTGTAACATAATAAATCTATACAATCCGTTAAGCGCAGGGCTTTTCAAAATGTGTCTGCAGTAAAAGTTCAACTCGAACATTGAAAGCGCTGCACGAACACAAGCTTTTCAGGTACAAGTGTGGATTGTATGGAATATTAAATCTACATGTATCCTTAAAAGTAGAAGATACAATGACCAATGTTGTGGCACTATGATCCAAATGTAGGTTTTTGCAAACGCGAATCGGTGATTTTTCATTACATAATGTCGGTTTTTCATAAAAGTGATGCAAAAAACAGGGCAATGTCTTATTTTTTGATACGGATTTGAAAATGAACAGATCATTTCGTTCTTGCTGATACTGTTTTGCACCTCAAGGGCTAATAAGCAAAACAGGTTTTGTTTCATTATAATCACAAAATAAGTTTTAGAATATTTACACTAGGAACAGCTAATTTGTTGCAGATTTAATTCCAGACGGTTCATTAATTGATTATTGTGTTAAAACGAAACGTATTGTGTTTATTTCTTGAATTATATTGCCGCTAGAATTTGTAAATTTGGAAATAGCTTAAAGTCTTAAAATTAACATTTTCCAATCCTGTCTAGACATTCTCTTCAATTGAACAACACTATCCCATCTAATATAAAGATAAACTTAATAATATCCAAATGTGTAAGCCCGAGTATCGTTTGAACACTATCAAGTGCGAAATTCATAGAGCAAAGCCCTATTCCGTACCACTCACTGAAAAACTGTGTAGTTCTAAATCATTATAACAAATTATTTCGTGTAAGGAACAAATCATATTAATAAATTTTGAAACTTATTGAAGTTTTAGGCTTTATTACCCCTTATGTAAACTCGGGTCACCAGCGGATCCACGGCAAGTCTTGTTTCGGATGTGTGTGTGTGTCCGTCTGTCTGTGTCAAAATATCACACTTAACTTGAAACAGTGCATGGACAGTCATTCAATGTATGTAACTTAAAATGTAGATCTTCTCTAAAAATCCTATAAAAGTGATAAAGTTGACGTAGATATATTGATTCAAAACCTAGGAGTCAAGTCTTCGTCTTGAAAGCAACTGTGAAACGATACGCCACACAGAGGAGGATGGAACATACGTTTTCAAGATTATCGCTTGCTGTTGGTAGTTGGGAGAAGGAAAGCGTTCAAAAATAATATTTTTTTAGGTGACTGTTCAATGAGCATGGAGGAAGTGTTACCACACCTTTTTATGTTCAATGAGCATGGAGGAAGTGTTACCACACCTTTTTTATGTTCAATGAGCATGGAGGAAGTGTTACCACACCTTTTTTATGTTCAATGAGCATGGAGGAAGTGTTACCACACCTTTTTTATGTTGAGCATGGAGGAAGTGTTACCACACCTTTTTTATGCTACAGCGAGTGACAGAAATGAACGTACAATGAGCGTGAAGATTGGGAACGATATTGCTGTGTCGAATAATGGTTTCTGGAAAACCTATGTGTCATGCTCGCAGATGCTGGTGCCGGCTGGTTCTGGTGGTTCAACACTTTTCAAGTGTACACCGCCTTCTGTCGGTCAAATTCTTCTCATTGTTATTCCTAATGTAAGGACAACGTTAACCTTATGCGAAGTCCAGGTGTTCGGCGAACCAGGTTTGTCAAAATTACATTTGATTCTCGAGGAACAGAGTTCAAAGCACTAAATCCAGGGTATTGAACACGTAATGCGTCACTTATATATTTTTATATTTTTAGTAACGTACCATTCTATGATGTATATCAAAAGTGATTCATGTTAGATGTATCATTATTATCATCATTGTCATTTATTTATTCGTTCATTTTCTGATTCAGTGTTATATTCAGTTATTGACACAAACGAATTGGTTGACCTCCTTAACTCAACGTTGATGTAGCTGGCTTTTCAGTATTTTTTGGCTCTTCGTGCCGCAACGACGTCAGTTGTTTCCTTAATGTCTGGTTATAATTTATAGCATCCTCAAATATAGCCTTGCGGAAAACTGCCACTCAGAGCAGTACAAGCTCTAACGGTTTGGCGGACCGTGCGGTCGATGGGCACCGACATCCAGGATATCCAATGCATACCTGCACACATACAACAACTGAGAGGAACCCATGGTGGAGTGTTGACCTCGGAGCGCCCTTTTTTGTGGAAGAGGTTGTCATTACAAACCGCGGTGACTGTTGTTGTAAGCAATTATTTTACATGTAGTACAATGGCCGATGGTGCACAACCTTATACTGCATTCAAAGCTAACAAACTGCATATTCTGGAGCGTGTTGTAAAAGACAGTATCTTGAGAGACGTACACTGTCAGTTTATCACGAGAATCAGCCTATTCATGTGAATATATTATAACCGATCCACAAATACCTTATAAAAAGACTTTTCTTTCAAGTGCCAACACATATATTCTTTAGTTCACAGTTCCAGAATTGGTCATGGTCAAAAACTATCCTGTGTGTGCAATAGAAAGCTATGGACGCAATATACAGCATACCACTAAAGGTGTAATGATTATTTGTTCACAAATGGACTATTTTACATAGCACTAATGTATTTTGCTGAACTGACTTTTTTTTATTTCACACTCATCAAGCTGATCGTAGCTGAACATGTGAAGTGTAAAATGGCTTAACATGTCTCACAGAGTAGCGGCTCCTTGTCCAAGCTGAATATTCAGCAAAGACAACCCACATAACAATGAATAAATATTAAAGTGGCAAATTATGAATTAGCTACATAAGTGAAGTCTTGCTTCTAAATGCAGAGCTCCAGTATGACTGCAGCATACCTATCAAACCAACCATAATTATTAAGTAGTATAGAACAAGTTCAGATAAGAATAATGTGACTTACCCCTGAACTAGTGTGTACCCTTTCTAACCGTGAAGGACACCTTTAGATTTAACATTAATGTTATTCTCAATCGATTTTGTTTGTAATATTGGATATTTGTATTTTTTTTGCAAAATTCCGCTTCCTCTCGATTTTAAAAACTGCAGAAAGATGTACAACGCAATAGCTTCAAGCTCCAAGTTATAGGGCAGTGGTTTACCGTCAATAATGACAAGGAAATAAGAATTAGTGTCAAGTGTTCGTAGGTTTTGTATTTTTCTTTTTTACGATTTTTTTGTTTTGTTTTTTTTTTGTTTTTTTTTTTTTTAGTCTTTTTTTTTTTGGTTTGTTTTTTTTTTGTTGTAATTTTTCCCTTCTTTATTCTTGTCCATAATTTTTTCTATGATGGTAGCAACGATTCTTTTTTCCTCACATAGGGGGGCGTCTCCACGATTTTTTCATCGATGTTTCGGCAACGCCTCCTGCAACTACCATCTTAAAGAACCAAGTGGTTCAACATGGAAACTGTGCATCTGTGAAAGGTTCTCTGGGGCGCGGGGAAACTCGCTCGATAATGTGCAACAAACAAACAAAAGGCCGGTACGTAACTATTAGTATTCCCGGAGCGAGCCAAATCTTGACTTTATGCGAAGTCCAAGTCTACGGAGAGGCGGGTTAGTACTAGTGTCTTAACACTTCTTTGCGCCAGATAGATATATGATATTCACTTCATCTGCTATCAAATTCTTTTAAACTAAGTAAAGGAGGCATTAATCACACTCGTCAATATTTTCCATCGTAGATATTTGGTCCGTAGTTTAAGGAGAATTAAATTGAAATGCCATATTCTTGACTTCAAGTCTGTTTTTTTTTGTTTGTTTTATTTTATTTTTGTTATTTTATTTTATTTTATTTTATTTTATTTATTTATTTATTTTTTAGGGTGGGGTGGGTTGGAGTCACTCCGGTAGCACAAGCTAAATTTTCATTTAATTTAAAAAGAAGATAAAATTATTTGGAGGCAAAATGACTCATTTTATCCCAGGTACATGTTCAAATGATAGTGTCAGAGAACCTGACACGAAAGTCATCTTGATATATCGCTAACAACTTCTAGCATTTATATTTATCCTACTTCTAAAGATTTTCCTGAAAAATATTTAGAGCTCGTGAAAAAATTGTGCAGCTTTGGTTTTTGAGAGCCAGGATTTATGAATTCATCAGCAATACAACTTGCATGAGAGCTCACGCAAATAGTAGCGATTTTATCTTCCCTGCTCTCCCAAACAATGCATGTCCATAAGACCAGCAGGTTGGGAACAATAATATCTATTAACTTTAATAATCTTAATACAATCGAACAAATAGCACTTTTGGCAATAATAAATATGATAACCTTCGTGTTCTAGAAGTGTTTGAAACATACGGTGGCAATGTTCAACATGCCGGCTTTGTCTACAATTGCCGTTTCCCATTCACGTATAATAAAACCAAGTTCTCAGAATGTGTTCAAGGCGACAAAGGAAAATCTTGGTGTGCAGTCGGTGACAATTATGAAGTCGATGGCTTATGGGCCTATTGCCAAGGTACTATTCTCAATACGTTAGTAAAACTCGTTGTAGATTAAACAAATTTTATTCAGTGAGGTCAGAAACAAAGAACTCACCATTTCAACAGTTTTACATCTCCTTTAAGTTGTCCATTTCATGAATTGATCTTTTTAAACTGAGCCAATATATGTATATGTGTGTGTCATTGTCAAGGAGTAGTCTTAATTGGGAAATTAGCTTTCCACGTTAAAAAACAAAACAAGAGCAAAAACATACAAAAAAAACACAAAAACAAAAAAAATCCCGGAACTGTGACAAAATCTTTAAATACCAAGGTAGTCTGTTTTTGGAAGTGGCTGCTAAATTATCAACTTCGGTGCATGGAGGACGAGTTATCCCTCATGATTATCATAAACGTCCCGCATAATTTCTTTGCGGGTCCTTGTCTGATCATAAGAGGTAGATATTTCAGTTTCATTAAATTTTAAATTGTGTCCATTTCTTCTGTCACTGATCCACTCCTAATAATATTTGTCCGTATTAAATGTATATTAAAGACTTTCTTGCGGCAGACCTCAAGCAGTCCGTTGTGCCTTTGCCTCCGACTTTCAAAGCCTCGTATTCAGTGTTCATGCTTTGATTTTAGGTTTCATTTTACTCCATCTCTAGTTCAAGTTGGTTTTAATATGTATTAATGGCAGTGATACAAGGCGCTTTTCATTTGTTGGGTAGAATTTACGGAATATACGGAGAAGATATGTGTTTCATTTTGTTAAAAGCCCTATAACTGAATATGACTAAAGGACACGCGGGTAGGCTTACTTGATTGCGAAGAGACGAAGCACATCCACGGTCAGAATTGGAGTCTTTTTGGAATATGTTGACAAAAAGTTGTACATCATTATGCCGTGAATCACGGGAAACCATATAACTAAGATAGCCAAAAATGCACGTTTCTCGCGGCATGATTTCCATTTACACAAATCCATCGCCATATCGACTGGAATATAACTTTGCGCACCCCTGTCTTGTTTAAAACATATTCTGTATAAAAACTTTAAAATGTGACATTTTCTGTTGAGAATTACTAAATCCACATATATGACATGTTAAATGCTGGGTTTTATTAAAGACATACGCTTGGTGGCTGGTCGGATGGAGTCTGAAGGGCGCTTAGAGGTTTTACATGAAGGAATCTGGAAGACAGTATGTGACGACGGGATCAGCTCCCTGCACGCCAGTCTTATTTGTCAGCAACTGGGGTATACAGGTACGACCACCTTTCCAAGTAGTTGCTCCGTAGACTCAGTTTTGCAGAATAAAACCTACACTGACTCCGCCTCCCTCCCACCGGATACTGAGCCAACAGCTGATCCTAGAGCAAGCACAAAAAGGATTGTCATATACGTCACACTTGTTAACTGTTTTCCCAGTCAACGAAACAAGATACATATGATCATGAATATATTGCATGCGAACGTTTTTGCTTTTTATTTAATAAAATACCATAACAAAAACTTCAGTTAAAACTCACATGCATCCACAGTTTTGTTGCTTTTACTTCGTAATAGTCCTAATAGCCATAGTCCTTGATATAACGGAGACTTCCTATACTGGCCCCGGCTGACAGCTAGCTCAGGTCTGTGCCAAGAAGTCGGAAATTCTGTTTTCCTGGTAACATTTTAAAATTATAACTAATTAACAATAATCATTGCCTTCTATTGCATTCTGCAGCAGGAAAAGTGACCTACCCGCCGGTATTTGGGAGAGGCAGTGGTGCCATCTATCCCCTTCAGTTCAACTGCTCAAGTTCTCATACCTCCCTGCGGGAATGTCCCTCCATACCACAACCTTTGCATTGTGATCACAGTGAAGATGTTGGGATTTCTTGCAAAACCTCAGACGACGGTAATGAAGAAAACTTTCACTTTGTATACATTCAGCAGGTCAATATTTAACAATATTACCATTCCTTGCTGTCAAAATACGAGTAATATAGATCGAATGGAACGCAATTTGGCATAAGGTTTGCTTACACTGTATCAATATCAATGTGTCGAAAACGTAAAGCAAGTATTAACCAGAATATATATACCTTGTACAATACCGTGTTAATGGCTGAATCATTATCACCACTACAGTGCTACAGATCACGATTTTATGTGTCACCTTCTGAAATGCACCCTCAAATCATAAAAACGTAAAAAGAGTCCTAATGATCTTAATCTCTTGATATCACTATAACATGATTAAAAGGTACAATGTTTCAAAAGTATTTATACCATGATGTTGCTCAGGGATACAGTATGTGGGCATGCCGACGATAAAACGACAAAGCTTGGATGACATCACACGTGCAATAATCATTCCTCAACCATTTATGACAATTAGCATACCAAATTCTGGATATGGACTTCTGTTAGCTTGGAATGTTTACCTTGAGAAATCACAGACTGAAATAGCATTGCAGGTATGGAGAATTGCCGGTGGTGTCGACGACAACCAAATGATACTGGTAGGACAAAACCACTATGTGTCTCTAACGAGGGGTTTACACAATCTGCGTTTACAAAGGTCTGACACATTTAAAGTACAAAGCGGTGATGTTCTGGGTTACAGGATTTATAAGTCAAGCAGTATACCATATGACAATGATTACTCCTGCAATGGAAAATCTACGGTTTACTGGAAAGGCACAGGAGACATCAAACAGGGTGTTACGATCACATTTCAACGAAAGTTAGACAAAAGAAGACCATGCAAGATTTATTCTTTTAACGCTGAAATATTGCCATTCAGTAAGTCATGTATGATATATCTGGGATATCCACTACTTAATGTCTTTCCTCCTCAGATTGCCCAAAGATTGCCGGGGTGTAAATTGTTGTCTGCTGTGATTTTTTTTTTATTGGCGTAAAATATTTGAATGAAAATGTACCTAAATTCTATCTGGATAGCATATTCCACGTCAACAATTTTCCTTTGGCGTGGGTTGCTTTCAGCCAACGCTGAGTAAACTTCTTGTCGATGAATTATAGAAATAAGGTACGGGTTAATTTGACACAACCAAGAATTATTTCGCTGTGGATGATTTTTGTTTAAATTTCAAGCCTCAGTGGTTCAACTTGAAATATGAACGTTGTGTTTTCACATCAATCCATAATGCACAACATTAACAACCAGTAAGATCCATGTTTGCAAATTTAATCATTTTATTCGAAAGCGTATCGTCGAAGTCCAAAAAGTACGTTTGTATATTTAGTTTACATTTGAAACTGTAGTTTTGCGTCAATGCATTCATACCATCAAAATACACAAGTTACTTATGTCTACTGCCGTCACGGGTACCATGACAGCCATTCTCATGTGAGCTACGGCATCTCAATGCATAGAGAACCGCGGTATCTATTTATGACTTACAACAATTATGTTTTTCAGGAATGCATGAAAAGGATTAAAGGAGCACATATTTCCACACTATCGGTTGATAAATACGTGACTCAGATCTTTGTGAAGATACATATGTATAGATACTTATCTGCACGTCAGTATTGTGTTTTATTCAGCAATGAAAACAACTCTAGAAATGGAAAGAAGTAATGTAATAGGAGTGTTGTAGCTGAAGATAGACCCCTCTTTAACCTTTCCCAGATCAACTCGGCCCAAAGCTCTGAGATATAAATTGTTGCACTCTTAAGCGTTTCTACTTATTTTCCTTGTTGTAGAAGCTATTTTGAATCGAAATGCAGAGATCTATCGGAATAGCTTGTCACAGGTTAGCGGATTTTCTTGTCGGTCAATGTGCCCGACCCGCCCAAAGGGAAGCTGTTGAGCCAGTCTTATCCTGACCAGGGGAGAATTAAGATAGTCATACGGACAGAAACAGACGCATGGATGGATGGATGGATAGATAGATAGATAGAAAGATAGACAGATAGATAGATAGATAGATAGATGGATGGATGGATGGATGGATGGATGGATGAATGGATGGATGGATAGATAGATAGATAGATAGATAGATCGATAGATAGATAGATAGATAGATAGATAAATAGATAGATAGATAGATAGATAGATAGATAGATAGATAGATAGATAGATAGATAGATAGATAGATAGATAGATAGATAGATAGATAGATAGATAGATTTTCAGAGGGATACACTGTAGGCATATACTTATCTGCTGGGCAACTCTTGATAAAATATTTATAGTATGTAAAGGTAGAATAAATAACGATAAATACAGCACATGAACAGTTTGACAAAAAAAAAGAACAAAAACAAAAACTAAAAAAAAAACAAAAACAAAAAAAAAAACACACAAAAAAACAAACAAACAAACAAACAAACAAACAAACAAAAAAACAAAAGAAATGATAATAATGAATAAAAATAAAAATGTAAAAAAAAAAACTTGATGTTTAAAACCCCCGGCGGAGAGGGGTAGATGTATCGTAAATGTTACAACATAACAACCCGCGACTGTCCCAGTTTGTATTTCCTAATGTTGCGTGCTATATTTGCATTAATTGTGACACATAGGTAGGTCTTGATTTGTCAAAGTTTTTTATCACGAGTTATTGAGACGACGGGCTACATTTATTGCCAACTGAAGATTTCTTTACGTTACCTTAGTTTGCATTTTAACGAATCCACATTTGGTAAATACTGTGCATCATTTTGCCACTCAAACACCCAATGGAACAATATTATATAAGGTATTATAGTTTTCCTGTTTAACTACTGCGTGATATAAAAAAAACCAAACAAACAGTTGCATATAATTTTCATTACAGGTGCTCCTAAGTTAAGAGATATTTCATACGATGGCAATCTGTACACGGTCATACGCGACAAAACGTCGTATTCATCCAGTCGGAGACACTGTGCTGACCTATTAGGCACGGGGGCTGATTTGACTTCCATTACAAGTGCAGCTGAAAATGCAGCCATACGAAACCACTTGTTGGGTATGGGTGTATCCGGGAGTTTTTGGATAGGCGGTAGAACTGACAGGCCATTGTTTTATCATGATTGGGGAGAATGTGAACCCAGTACGTTTATTTCACCTTTCAGTACTGTGCATCAGAATTGTTTATAATGCACATGCAAGTGCAACTTGCTGATATCATTTTTTTTGCCATGCAGCATTTAACGCGACACTAAGAAGACAGGATTTTTTTTTCTAATCAGTTGACTCCTCATCTCGCATATTAGAAAAATGTTTAAAACTTCCCTGAAGGCATCAAAATGTGCTCATAATGAGTTGTATCTTCACGACAAAACAAACAGCCCAGGCCCGGTCTTTATATTTTTGTGCGAATTAGAGTTGAAACCTGCTTGGGATTTTCAAGGATTTAATTCATGTGATGGCAGTAGCTACAATTGGACTTTAAGGAGGTTGAGCTACTGGGTGTATTTTTTTCAGTTCCAGCTGCGATACCGAGCCCAAAAAATTGTATTATCAGGTGCTCATTTATTGTCAAATGGTTTGACATGTATATCTTGTTGCTTTTCATGCATAATTTTTTAATAGGCATCACACCATTTTACAATGAATGGGTCGGGTGGATCATATAAATACAGTCTACAAGCTCGGAATTTGTGGAAAGGTCCCCAGGAAGCAATGAAGGGTGGGCCAATTGTAACATACCATCGGTTTAATTCATTGTTTGTTTGGTCATTTTGACTATACGATATATAGTTTAAAAGTTAATTATTCATTATATCGCCATTACTGTGTCATGGTTTACACTTGTGTGTTTGTTTTATTTTTTGTCATAGAAAGAGGTAAAAACTGCATTGTACTGTCGAATGAGTTAGCTTCAGAGGCTGACCTCACTCAGAATGGGTTCCTCTGGTATTCAGCATCATGTACTGAGCAACATGGTTATATATGTGAACTTTCTAATAAAACAGGTAAGGATTTTCCAGCGCGACTGACTGTAAATGGACAAACAATTCTCTTCACACAACAGAAATAATCCATTAATTACTACCATCTAAACCACAGGAATCCCAAGTCTGGTTATTTGTATTGCATTATGTTTACCTCGTGTTGCATACCAATGCCATCTGTAAACTAAAATAAACAAACAAACAAACAAATAAACAAACAAACATTATCTTGAAATTGTAGCACATGCTGTCATTCGATACAACTTTCTGGGTCACGGCATCGATAGTTGTAAGTGATAAATGTACCGTTGTTTTCCTAAAAGTAGTATTGACTACCTCTCGATAGATGTAGTTTGTCACAGTTAAAGCAGTTTATTTGGGGTTCATTTAAGTTCTTATACCCTCTTTTTCTCTGTCTGATTGCTCCTTTTAAGCAGATTTTTCAGCTGAAGCTACCACATCTACTGCATATGAACGGGGCAATGTGACGGCGTCCAGCCAAATCACAGCTGCATCACGATCCACTGGTTGGTTTTTTTATTTTTTGTTTTTGTTTAGATTACTGGGTTGCAAGTACTGCATTCCAGTCTACAATTACATGCACTACTATGGTTTCTTTATAAATGCAGTGAGTGTACATGTGTATTTTCAGAGAGGAACGCTACTTTTGAGACAAAAGACCCACAGTGTGAACAATGTTAGATAAATTAACACAATCTCGGTTCATCTTGAATGCTTCCATGTACAAAGCGTCTTGTTATAAAATTAAGGCGGCT
>CAXHWN010000448.1:0-93000 GCA_964020975.1 Hermodice carunculata
CTCTGCACTGCTTCTAACATATCAATAGAGTCAGAGTCAGAGTCAGAAAACGTTTATTTGACAAAATATAATTGTTATGGATACAAACAGTATGTAATATTGCAACTCAAAAGTACATGACAGTTAGACGCGTTGGAATACAAAAATTGATGAGTGTCTGGATGACCCCAATTAAGGACCTGAGTCCGCTATCACTGGGGCCACCAAAAAAGGAGGTAACTTAATAAACAAACTGATTATCATAAAAATACCATGAAATCCATAAAGATACTAAGCATGACTAAAACATGTATATACAAAAATTATTATTAGACAGGACTAGAGTCAATTATTACATACATAACAGTTTGGCACAGTGCATATATCTTGATACCTGTTAATAAAATATTTTTTTGCATAGCTGGATAAACCAGAGTAAGAATGTGTCTCAAACTTCTCAGTAATACAAGATGGAAGGGTTTTGATAAGGGATGGGACATAGTATCTTATACATTTTTCAGAGGTAATATTGGTGGGCCTAGGAGGAGGAATATTTTCTCTATTTCTGGTAAAGTGAGAATGAATCTGCACAGGAGTTCTATATAAATTACTTAAGTATTGTGGTAATTCGCTTTTAACATATCTATAATAAAACTTAATTGATCTCAACTGAAAAACCTCAGTCACTTTTAAGATGTTTAATTTTTTAAAAAGTGGGTCTGTGTGGGCATTAAATCTTTCTGAACACATAAGGCGTACAGCTTTTTTCTGTAAAAGGAAGATCCGTTCGCATGAAAAACCCCAAGCAAGGATAGAATAATTGATATATGAATAGAAGAGAGAGTTGTAAATTAGTAACAGAGCACTAGCCGGGATGTACTTATGTAGTCTCTTAAACATACCAATAACTTTAGATAATTTATTTGCTACTTTATTTACATGAGCATTCCAATTTAAATTTTCCTGAACTGTTAAGCCTAAAAAGTTGAATTCTTCCACTTTTGAAATTAGAATATTATTAATTTTTAGATTTAAAATACGTTTCAAAATTTCAAAAGTAACACTAAAAAAACTTGGCTATCTCCTTGTTTCCAGGGGCCCCATACTGTGGCCCCGTATTGATTGATTGATTTTATTTGATTCTAAAATACATACAAAGTAATAAAAATAATAACTTAGGCCCCAAAAGTGACTGAATAGACACTTGTGAACCAAAAATAACACAAGAAAGCAACAAGCTTATTTCCATGGTGGTCATGTGTATAAAAAAAAATATAATTTACATTTGGAAAAACATACATACAAATTTAAATTTAAATAATAGACACAAAACTTTTGATTATACATATAAGTAAAACATTAACATAAAGTAAAATTATAATAGAAAATTATGAAATTATGCCATATTTAATACATCATACAATCTATCCCATACAAATCATCTTTAAAAAATTCCAGCACAGGTCTTACTACAGATTTATATAATATACTTATTTTATTGTCTTGACACCCGTATTGACAGAACTTTCGATTGAACTGCATGAATGTGAAACTCTGTATTCAGAATAAAGAGGTGGTAGTGATATTCTGTATTCGATGACGTTTTGACCATGATTATAGGTTGGCTCCATGTAACCCAACCCATTGTTATTGTTGGCGATTTTTATATTAGGGTTAGATCACCAACAGTAACAATGGCTTGGGTTCCCTGGAGCTAGATTAAAGGTATGTAATAGGCTTTCTGCTCAGCAGGCCTAGAGGTGCCAAGTTGCACAACACATAGGTATGGGTATAATATAACATATGTCTATTTGATAAAATAGCATAAAACCAAGGATAATGGCTGAGTACCTTATTCAAAGATTTCTGATGCAAAAATTTAAGAAAATTTTGATAAGAAATATGCCGTATTTGACTTTTTAAAAAAATATTTCATTCCATATATTTTTAGGGAAAAATATTTTCATTCGATATTCAAGAGCTTTTTAAAAATTCCATAACTAGTAAAGTCATTAGTTCTGATTAATCTGAATTCCAGTGTCAGCCTAATGACGTTATGTTACTGCATTAGTTGATTCATGGTGGCATTTTAACACGTACGATTTATACCTATAGACTTATTTATTTATGGTCTGCCTGAGGAATATATTTTATGTATTATTGGTTATGTGACATATGAATATGTTTTGTATCATGAGTTATATGGAGTTCTTACTTTCTTCATTTATGGAGAATAATAAGTCGTTCAATTAACATATTGGGTATTTCATTGGTGATGAATGCGGGAAATATATCTACAAATTGCTTGTCTGCTGTTTCGGGTTGGTTGCTTAGTTTGTAAAGGCACGGCACACCCCAGTGATCAAATAACCACATCGGCACTCAGTCAATAATAGGGGCATAACCTCACCTGTCGAGTGGTATATTCACTGCGTTCAGATCAATATTTGCTTGCCTTTTTACGGAGAGGGTGCGGGCATAAAGACATGGCATGTTTAAGTCTTCATTTAGTTGAGTACACAGTTTCTCTTTTGCCTTGTTTTTTGTTTGTTTGTTTTTTTGTTTTTTGTTTTTGTTTTGTTTTTGTTTTGTTAAGTTTTCGTTTTGTTTTCTGTTTTTCTTTTGTTTTTGTGTTTTGTTTTTGTTTTTAGGTTTTACATATAAAGCTTTCAACAAAATTTGCTCGTCTTGGTCTTTCTTCCCATGATTCTGTACTCAGAGGAACAGAAGACACCGCTCCCATTGATTTCATATGGTATATGAAATCTGAGGTTCAAGCGCACCATTGGATCCAAAAATAGGTAAAAGGAAGAAACCATTCCGCAGCACATATTGCGCTGCATCATACCAAGGATTGTAGCTATAATGCCTGTTAATACTTCAAAGAAAGTCTCTACATGAAGAATACAAATCAATCGCATTAATTCATTCGACCCACACAATGCCAAATTGGTTCTAAAGGGGAAATGCTGTATGGGTTTGAAGCCATTTTCTTTCCACACATTTGATTAACCCTTTACCATCTGTGACCACCACTATTAAACGGAAAACCCATTCGGTGGAAAGAAACCATCCCATAGTTACAATTGAAAAAAGAATACAAGGTTCTCGGGGCAAGGTTTTATGACAAAAAAGGAACTTCAGATACTATGATATATATATATATATATATATATATATATATATATATATATATATATATATATATATATATATATATATATATATATATATATGCATCACACACTAATGCAGAGGTACAATTAAGTTAGAGGAGTATGAGTCAATACCACGAACTTTAGTCTACGGTAGTCCAATAGTATAGGTCACACCCAGCAATTTCATGTGGATTCGGTCGAACAGACGAAATTCTATCGAATTTAATGCTGAAACAACTTTCAATAATTTGGTAAATTTTGCAGCTGAAGTGTGAAAATTTATATTGTTTATATAGTACTATTTCAATTATACACAAATATTTACCGTGAGACTCTTGGCGTTTCTAAATGCAGGTTGTTTTTAAGTTGTCTATGTGCAAATTACAATGGGAAGTAATGGGAATGTGCGGACTTCGCGCTGACCCTCCTTACTACAGTGCCCTCTACTAAGAAACCATTCGAACCAATTGATCTTGACCTGAGCTATTCAGTGAAGAAACTTTCAAATAAATGGTACGGTAACAATAAGTTGTTTCTAAATACATATGGTACAGTCCAAAATCCGGCAGCTGATAGTGATCAACTAAATCAAATAATTCCAAGAATGTGTTCGGATAGAATAGTCACATTTGGACAATGGTTCGTATGTGAGATTTAACTACTGATAGATAAAATGGCAACATGTAAAAGTTTGGTCCATCGAAAGATGAAAAATTTATTGATACAACAGGACTCTTATTTTAGTATGTTGAGTGCAACTGAGAAAGCGCATAGTTGAAAACTCAGGATGTAAACTGCCGACAGGCAAAAACGATCACGTCGTGTCCCATTGAATCAAAATGTTACATATCACGCTCATGCATCGACAAACCTGCTTACTTGCTGAACGAAGGGGACCAAGCTACAGTTCTCGGCATGATATGGGTGTAAAGTCCAGAGCGCGCAGAGGGATACTGTTGACCAGGGATAAATAGAAAATCTGGTCTCTGAAGGGTACAAAGATACCTTCTGACAGATTGGATTAACACATGCTACATTTTGTTCAGAAATCATAAGAGGGCAGGTACCAACAGAGGGGAAACTTGGAAATATGACACGTACGTGTGTGTGTGTGTGTGTGTGTGAGAGAGAGAGAGAGAGAGAGAGAGAGAGAGAGAGAGAGAGAGAGAGAAGGGAGCAGGCTATTAAATAATTACAAGTCGGAGCGTCCGAATCCGTCGTGGGCAAAAGTATGCAAGATAACGTTATAAGTAACTTGATTATTCACATATGCATTTGCCAAATGCGATTCTGCATTTCTTTAATTGAATTTGAGATACCTGTAAATTAAATTTAAGTCATCTTAAAAGACACATTCTTTTAATATATCTTGAATTAAATATATGTTGAAAGCACCAGTCCACCGGATGAAGGCATCACCATACTACCAGTATTGCAACACTGACCCGGCCAGGCGACCGATTATAGCCTGCATTTGTTAGAAGGCTCACTTGAATGTTTTCCCCAGTGCGGTATATTCCTGGATGTGTAACAGTTCAAGCAGAGCCCACTGTTGTCTTTTCTGCACTTCAGCTTGCTGGCTGTGTACACTCATAAATGTTTAACCCAGCCATTCAAAACAGACAAATCTGCCAAAATGTGTTTGTTGACACTTTTAATGAGCCTTCCGCGTCAATAGGATAATATTATCTTGGATCCTGCGCTGCCACCAAGGCCGCAGCAAGGAACATGACAGTAAGAAGGGCAGATTCGTGAAAGAAGCTGGGAAAATGAGCTTCTGCGGTAAAAATAACAACACAAGAAAGCAAAAAGCTCAAGAAAATCCATTCACTAAAATTTACAACACACAGGGTGCTACACATATCTAGAACATTTTATCTGTTGGGCAGAAAAAGTGGTATCTCTGGATGGTTAAGGAACATAACTGGTACACGTGCTGTCATCATGGCAGAGGCATAGTTGTTTTGCATAGCAACTCAGGGAACCAGAGCAGTTCTGCAGTTAAAAAAAGTTTCATATGAATACCTCGAATTTCATTCTGAAATGAAAGTAAGTACAGTGGTACCTGCTGAATGCAACCACTGCCGTGAGCAGTCGCAAAGCTTTTTGTGGTCACTAGGCGCAGACATAGGAGTGAATTTCTTTGTTAAATTTACCTGTGGTGACAGGTCACCTGCTGTATGTGGCCAATTTTTCTTGGCAGAAAGGGTGCCCACATACAGCAGATACCACTGTGTATATTACGTACCGGTATGACCCAGCCTGTCAATTATTTATGATCTAACAAATCAATGAATAAAACCAGAAAAGATTTGCTTCACAACAAATCTGCCTGGGTGCCTGCAAAATGAGAACAGTTTGAAATGCTACACTTTTCAATTGCTCAACATAATCTAAATTTCGTGAATTAGCCTAATTTTTATAAATTAAAATGCTCAGCTTTGGTTCTTGGTTCAAGGGATCTGGCCATGTCCAAAACTTATAAAGTGAAGTTTGAATGAAACTACTATCAATAATAGTTTTGAAGCTATTCAACATTTTAATTGTGTGTATTTGTCTAATTTGCATGAATTATAAGCCTAGAAGAACTTTTGATTATTGTTCATAGGATGGGGCTATGCCACAAACCCATAAATTGAAGTAGAAATGGCACCTCTATAATAGTTTCGAAGCTATTAAAGATTTACATTTTGCATATTCACCTAATTTGCATAAATTAAAATCCTACAACTTTGGTTCATGGTTCATTTGATGCGGCTTTGCCACAAACCTATAAATTGAAGTTGGAATGGCATCTCCGTGTACAATAGTTTTGGAGATATTCAACTTTAAAATTTGTCAATGCCCCTTATTAGCATAATTTGAAATTCTACAACTATACTGTCCATTATTGTGGCAAGTGTTGCAAAGGTATATATGCACATTGAAATTTTGAGTCCATCTGCAATAGTTTGGAAGATATGGCGCTTTTAAATTTTTTTTTGCCTCTAAAATTTGCATTATTTTAAACATCATAACTATTCCAAATGAGGTGCATAATTTCAGTGGCTATGTCAGTCACCATGGCAAGTTTGGTGGTTTTCACAAAAAAAGTGTCTCAAAAAACTCTGTACCAACTTGGTCGTAAAGAAAAGAAAGAAAGAAAGAAAGAGAAAGAAAGAAAGAAAGAGAAAAAAGACATTGTCCTTTTATTTCTTTGTTAATTTATCTGAGATGAAAGACCACCTGTCCAATGTGACTACTTTTGTCTGGCATTAGGGGTGGTCTTAAATTGCAGGTACCACTGTACAGTGAAACTTCTCTACAGTGGGTAC
This sequence comes from Hermodice carunculata, assembly GCA_964020975.1. Taxonomy (NCBI): domain Eukaryota; kingdom Metazoa; phylum Annelida; class Polychaeta; order Eunicida; family Amphinomidae; genus Hermodice; species Hermodice carunculata. The sequence goes on from CAXHWN010000448.1 coordinate 6,452, forward strand.
CCTCGCGACAAGAGAAAAGTGCCCACTCCTGAGAGGGTCAGCCCTTCTGGGCAGTATTGATGAGGATATGTGCATATACAGTGTACACATATTATAATTCAGAGGGATGTGTATACATGCGATACAAAACTGTATTTGTTCCTTTATAACATCAACGAATTTTACCATATGCTGTCACAAAACTACATGTACATGTACCTGTAAACTGAGACATGCAGTATACTGACTCAGTATTCTCTATGAAGAACAGGCTTCATCTCACTGGTTACAAGAAAACAAAGATATGAAAGTGTCCAGTGAGATGATACAAATTCACACACTTTTTCAAAATTCACCAAGTCGTGAGAACAGTTATTGAGGACTGTAAGTCCAGACTTTGATGGGGCTAGCAAACTCAGCTCTGTATGTAGTGTATTTTTAACAGAGGGTACACTCCCGGTCTTGTTGTGCTTAGAAGCCCATTCCCTCTATCCCTTGGGACTGATAAGCCCAACAGACTCATAGCCTCAGGCGAAAACAGACCAGCTCGGACACTGGTCAGTCTCAATCATGGTGCACTTACGGCTCTGTCCAGCATTAGTGTGAACATGGAGCAGATATATTTCTTGCATGAACAGAAAGAAATTCTCTGTATTTCATGGAGAACCTCATTACACAGTTGTTGGGAGTTCCCCCAACTCCCATATGCCATAAGACCCAAACCTTTCAAACCATACACCTAGCAGGCATGGCTAGAAGGCTGCCTATGAGACAGGTTCAAGTATAATGAATGCAAAATGGTTGCATAGCACCACGGAGGCTTGTAACATGCAGTACAGCAGAAGCCCTAGTCAAAATGTGGCTTGTTGGGAAATTCACTGAATTTAGCATACATTAAAATTGCCCAACTTTCGTTTGCATGCTATTGGATTTGGCAGATGTCTAAAATCTATATGTGTAAGTTAAAACTTTATGTCTATCTATAATATTTTTGAAGATATAAAGCTTCAAAAATTTTAATTGCCCATAATTTGCATAATATTAAACATCATGACTATTCCAAGTCAGGTGCCTAATTTCACTGGTGGTTCAGTCATAATGGCAAGTTTGGTGGTTTTCGGAATAATAGTGTCCGAGAAAAACTCCGGACAAATTTGGTCGTAGGGAAGGAAGGAAGAAAGAAAGAAAGAATTCTTGGAAAAACAAAATGTCTGGGTTGGCACCCGGACATAATGATACATTGAAGCCTTCACTTGCATGCATTAAGAGCGACACAACAGCAGAAATTGTTTTTTTACTTAAATGGGAAGGTCACAAAATGATAACTTAGAATTAACCATGCCCGGGGGGCAAGGTTAAAAAGAAACCATAATGTAACTCGAGGTTAACTTGGAATTACATGTGTACAAGCCAACCTTTCAGTTGACTGTTTGTTAACCTCAGGTTTTGATAACCTGGAGCAAACTCAGACGCCCACAACTGGCCAAATATCTACGCCAAATATCTTCATAAATAAGTTATTCTACTTTGCTAAAGATGATTTTCTGTCCGACTATGTAGAAAATAATACTGTTTGGTAAAGCCGATTTCAAACAGGAGCCCATTAGTCGAATCAAGGGGTCTAGAGTGGAATTATTCTAGACTCCTTGGTCGAATCTGTTCCAGTGCCGTGATAATGAAATCGACGCCAGCACTGCTAGATTCCAAATGATGATCTCCCAGGAAACAACATGCACTGAAATCGCTTTTTGTTGGAGAACCTGTACACAGTGAGCAAAGTGTCAAACTCATTGGAGTGGGGGTGGGGGTCCTATTGGATGACAAACTATTTTATTTCAGAGCATATTTCTAACATTACAAAATCTGCCATCAGACAACTAAATTGTTTGAAACTTTTTCGATATTTTGTAAACCTGAACACCAGACTTCTTTTGTATAAATGGTTTGTATTACACAATCTTCACTACTGTGCAGCAGTCTGGTGCTTTTGCGGTGCTTCTAATTCTCTTTAATCTACAGAAATACAACTGAGAGCTTAAGTTTGAAACGTGTTTTGAATGTGTATCACAGGGACTGTGACTCGCTGTTGCATAATGCACACCTCCCTTCTCTAGAACTTACTGGACTTGGGTTTATGGCCACTGATGTGTTCTGGGCTATTGAAAAGCTCAACCATCATGCATAAGTGACACAATGTCCGTCACAGAGGAATTCTTCCCCCTAGGGTCTGTTTACACATTATTTCAACATTGGAAGGAGTCCACCATGGATAGCCTTTATCCTTTATAATAGTTTGGATCTAGCGTGTATTTTAGCCTGCCTAATGACGCAAGAACTACTACTGCTTCAAAGGTTTTCATGAGACAGACAATAAGGAGCTGGGACGGTTACATATGCAGCTGTAACTTCTGTGAATTCAATTCATGATGTATTAACCTCAGGAACGAGAGTACACGAGGTTTTTTCTCTTCTTTTTTCACTCTGTTCCACTCCAGTTCTTGGACCCTTTCCTGATATTTGCATATGTTCCTAAAAACTTCTTTCCACCATCCTATTTTCTTTGTTCTCGATATCCGATGTATTTAAATGTCTCATGTCTCATCAATCTATCACAGACGTACTTTAAAAAAAATATTGGCATCCGTGAAGTGTTTTTGGTAGATGGCATAGGTTACATCTTACGTTATTTGTATCAGCAATTTGCTAAATAAAAGCCAAAGTTAGAAGTTCTGATGGCAACCGCCAGGTGGCAGCTATGAAACGAACGCCCAAGCAGTCTGGGCGTTTGCATCTGGTGCCGTAGTAAGGGAGGGGGTGGGGGGGGGGGGTGGGGGTGTGTGTGTTTCAGTACGTTGGTACAGGTAAATATTTTTGTAGAGTACGTAGTACAGAAAATAAAAATCATTCCAAATTTTGAATTGTACGAAGTACGTAAAATAAGAGGGCTTCCAGTAAGCCAGTGCAGTAAATAAAAAGCCCCAGTACGCCAGTACGAGAAACCCCTTTCCTACCCTCAGTAGTGGTTTCACTTGATTTTATGGTACAAATATTTTGTGTCGCCCTTTTCTTCACAGATTACATCTTACAGGCATTATGCACTAATCGGTTTCATTTGATTTTATTGGGCAAATATTTTTGTGTCACGTTTGCCGCACACTCTTCAGGTATTCACAAACCAATAGATTAGGTGGACAGACTAAGTTCTACCGCAACAATATCACTTAACAGTCATGCCTGGTCTATATTTTATCTTTCGCGTGGCTTTTTAATGCCAAATTGTCACACAACTGCATGTAACGTATGTTGTGCCGTGTATTGTAACATGGCATAAAGAGTATGTTATGAAGGAAGACCTAATAAGGTCCAAAATGATTCAACACCCAGTTAGGTGTTCAAATTTCTGTAGGAATCACATAGATGGCGGCAAACAATGAATTGTAATATCTACTTTCATTTTATTTGTGAGAATGGAGCCACAAAAGTGTCAGACAATGGCTAGTAATTTAACTTCGATAATATGAAACGTCGATAGATCAAACGTTTACAGTTCATGTCAAGATAAGAACTGAGCCATTTGAGTACGCTTAATCGTCCGGCTGCTCTTCTGCATAAAGAAGTGATGTGGACATCAAATTTAAGCTAGTGCGCATGGGTGGGGATCTCATAAATCTCGACCATTTTCTTCTGCAGTGTCCACTATAAACATTACAAAGGCGTGTCTTTTTGACAAGCCTCTTCCAGTAAGCTGACAACTACCTCCAATGCCTTATCCAGCCCTAACGCAATTTCCCTTCGTTTGTTGGACAATTTTGTCTGTGTTTTGAATATAACTCAAATAATGGATACCTCTATGAAGTAGATTCTTCCAACTGAAAGATTCTGCAGACTCGAACAGACTGATTCCGGGGACTAGGATCTAGGATCTAGGATCTAAGTATGACTGGCTTGTGTGTAGCACCTTCAAGTTGTGCACCCTTTATCCATCGTTTATTTTTGAATTGTGGCATTTCCATTTTCATTTTTGTGTGTGTTTTTTCTTGCAAACCTTCAACCATTGTGTATGTCTTCCCGGTCAAGGTTTTTGTAAATGCTTAAGATGGGGCCAAGTCCAGGTAACAATTATATGTTTAATTCTACAAATATCAAGCGAAGAAAGCAAACCCTTGCCTATCCCAAATATACATACCAAGGTTTCGTCTATATCAACGAGTGTGCTGATCAAAAACAAAAACAAAAATAAAAACAAAAAAACAAAAAAACAAAGAAAACAAAAACCAAAAAAAACCAAAACCCCCCCCCAAAAAACAAAAATAAAACCCAACAAAAAACCAAAAAAAAAACAAAACAAAAAAAAACAAAAAAAAAAACAAAAACAAAAAAAAAAAAACCCAAAAAACCAAAAAAAAAAAAAAAAAAAAAAAAAAAACAAACAAAAAAAAAAAAAAAAAAACAAAAAAAAAACAAACCTAATAACACCCCCCTCCAAAAAACCCCCTTAAAATATGATGTTTTCAGGTCATTGCAGTTTTCCACTTCGCTAATGCAATGCCATTTCTTGTTGTTTTTGTTTTTATAATGCATTGGTAGGTCCATTTTTTGCTAATTGTCCAGGAAATATCGGGGTATAGCGAGCCGTTTTGACGTTTAGTCCTATTTGGCGATATCACTAAATTGTTTATAGCGATATCGCCAAATCATTCAGCGATATAGTTAAACATTTAGTGATTTCGCTAAATATTTAGCGATATCGTTAAATGATTTGGCGATATTGCTTAATGATTTATCGATATTGCAGCATGATTTAGAGATATTGCTTATATTGAGTGATATCTCTTAATCATTTAGCGATATCGCTCAATGAGTCAGAGATACCCCTCAATCGTTTAGTGGTATCACTAAATGGTTTGGCGATATCGCTAAATGATTTAGTGATATGGTCAAATAGGACCAAATAACAAAATATCTTGCCACATGAGGGTGACTTCTAACCAACAGTTGACCTGCATATCCTGAAACAATCACTTAAGAATCACTTACAATCAATGAGCCTGTATGCCCAATGCCCCTTTCTTTTTATGAGTCATATACAGGAGGACTAGCGAGGGGAAATTATTCCAAAGCCACATGTTCAAACAACATGCAACGTCATTTTAATGCAAAATGCAATCATAGCAAGTATCTATAGAAAGGAACAATAACTTACTCTTCCTCTGCGCACACTTGAAATATATGATCACATGGCTCGGCGGGGCAATTGCCCGTAGGTCCATCACAGCATTTACCCGTAAAATCCTGACTTTTTGCATTATTAAAACTTGACAATTCAACTGCAACTTGCGTGACTCCATCTGCATGTGGAACCTACAAAAATAATAGTTAAGAAATTGTATACACTATAATATATATATGTATGTGTGTATTATGTTTCGATAATTATGCTCATATCACACTACAACCACAATCTCGGTATCGTTATAATTTAATTAGAGTGGTTAATATAGGCCTTGCGTGCTCCTCAATCGTTTTTCAGATAAAAATATGTTGAAACCAAGTGACTGTCTTGAAGAATAGAAATTAAAAGGCAATCAGAGATTGCGGGGTCCATGCCGAGCTCGCCTCATTTGTTTCATGGCACACCTTAAAGTCAAGATATGTGTGTGTGTGTGTGTGTGTGTGTGTGTGTGTGTGTGTGTGTGTGTGTGTGTGTGTGTGTCAAGTTTCATGAAATTTCAGTAGTAAAGGAAAGGAAGGCCGGACACGATTTTATAAGGATATGTCACTGTGATCCAGATACTTGACCTAGTGACCTTTTTTTGTTACATGACACACCCTTATGTATAGATGCATCTGTGTGTATAATTTCATTAATCTAAGGTACATAGTAAAGGAATTACAGTCTGGACATGATTTTACAAGAATAAGTCACTGTGACATAGATACTTGACCTAGTGACCTACTTTTGGTACATGACATACTCATATGGCATGGTGCACTCCTGTATGGAAAGTTTCATTAATTTAAGTTGAAGGACAAGTGGATTATAGCGCGGACACGAAAAGCGAACGGACCGACACACGGACACACGGATAAGCGATTACTATATGCCTCTTTTCCGGTAGGAGGGTGGCATAATAACGCCTGCTTCACAAGCAACTGTTCAACATTGCTTTCAGGGTTTATTCTGTACCAGCGTAAATGTATCTTCCAGTGTCTTTTCTTTGTGACAACACAGTACTCAGTTTTATGTTGGGGTGGTGATACGTGAACGCCGATGTGCTGTGTTTCAAATGGTGCGACACAGCGCATTCATTCTCTCTCTCTCTCTCTCTCTCTCTCTCTCTCTCTCTCTCTCTCTCTCTCTCTCTCTCTCTCTCTCTCTCTCTCTCTCTGTGCCTACCTTAAAAGTCGTCGTCCTTGTTTTGATGTTTTAAATAATAGATGCAGCCACAGAGTCTTCCTGATTTTGCTCTTATTTTTTGTTTGTTTGTTTTTTAAGCACTGGTAACAGTCAGTGAAAGACAGAACAGCGTTGCACAAAATTACTTCAGTCTTAGTTATTTTTTAAGAGACCGTTATATACTTTTCGTGCAAAAGTGCTTAAATATCGAACTTCATGAAGGAATTTACGATGAGAACCGCCATTTGATTAAATTGCTTTTGTGGCTGCATATTTTTCAAACAATATGCAAAATTACTTTCAACGAAAGTAAAAATGAAGTGGTTGTAACTGCCAGATCCCCAAACGGCCCCAAAGTGTGTCCTGTTACGTCAACTAAATGTCCTAAAGCAAGATAATGAAAAAGGTCAAAAAGGCTCTTAAAGACCACGTAATTTTTAATCTGTTCAGAGATAAAGTGCGGTCTCCTATGGCGTTGAATGTACAGATAAAACAATGTTTGGACATTGAAGGGCCGCTGTAGACCACTAATGCGCTCTCCTCTGTCTCTGTGTAACTGGATCAACAGGTCATTAATTCTGCAGGAGAGAGGGCGCTGCGTTGCCTGGTCCCATTTGTGATATCACATTCACGACTGCACAGGCCTCCTATCTACTGATATAACTTTAATAAAAGCACCCAATGGGAGGGAAATAAAGTAGCTTGTTAAAGCTTTTTAGTTTAGCTGTAATCAGTACGCGCTTGATGTGTGGCAAGCCGTTTTAACAATTAGTCTTATTTGGCGATACCACTAAATCATTTTGCGATATCGCAGAAATTGCCAGAATAATTTATTGATGTATCTGAATCAATTGGCGATATAGCAGAATAATGTATTGATGTATCTGAATCATCTATCGATACCGGTCTCGTTTAGTGATATCTCTAAATCATTAATTGACATAAAGATATCGCCAAACAAGACGATTAGTTTTAGCGATATCGCTAAATAAGTGAATAGGTGCATGCTGGGTAATTATACTGTGCCTCTATGAAGGTTGGCACGATAGAGCGAGCACTTGGACCTTTTGGCCAAACTTGGTAAATTTGACGACTAAAGATTAATAGTGAGCATTCACAAGGAACACCTTGGCCAGATCTAACTGGGAGAGGTTACATCGCTTTTGGTAGCCTATGCGAAAAAAATCGTCACACTGAAATTCTGGACAGGACACTTTGGGAGGATGAAACTTATATGTTTTACAAGCAGGTTCGGTGCGCCATGCCAGATGAAAGTTATCTCTTTGTGCCATATACTTGGAACAAACGAAAGGAACTGAGACACAAAAGTTTGTTGACCCACATGAGGCATTTCTCCTTTTTCCAACTGCAGGTACTTACTTTGTAGGCTTGTTCTAAAAGTTAAAATAGATAGTAATTTCTCACTATTTCTGGCGCCATCTGAAACAAAGATCTAACTGATCAATGTGAACTGTCTGCGGAGACAAAGATGTCCAGTTTGGTAATTATGTTTGTCTCTGATTCGTTAAAGACAAGAGTCCATTCATTTATCTTGGTATGATGTGGGAACCAGAAAGAAAAGTTGTTTTCGTAACAGACAAGGGAAAATGGAGCTTCAGGGTGCACAAGTTTGAATGGTTGCAAACTGTGCCAAAAGGATTACTGACAATTTCCACGGAGCTTAATGTATACATGAAAGATATTAGGCAATTTTGTTATGCGATGGAACTGCAATGAACCTTGGTGAACACTAAAGGACACCATCGACCCGTCTACTGTAACATGTTGAACATTCTCCACGCCCCAATTCTCAACCACACAAACTTGTGTTACTATTATTATTATCATCATTATTATAAAGTAAATTATCTGGCTTGATGGACCATGATGTTTACTAAAGTGTTAAAATAGGTCATATAATCCCAAGTTAAAATTTTTTGTTGTGGCCAGAGTTTATCCAAGAAAACCGTGTCTACAAAGTATATCAAAGATTTGCTGGAAAAGTTGTTGGGAATGTGCAGGGAAATAAAAAAAGACTGTAACACATACATCAAGAGGAAACACAGAACAAGAAAAGGGTAATGAAAAAGAAATGTGCATGATTTTCCTGTGTGTATAAAGTAGTTGCTGGCTTGAATATGTTTTTCCCAACCGTCTTGTTCATCTGTGTGTGGTAGAGTACTAACATTATTTCATTTCAAAATTAAACTCATGCATTCAGTTCAAGTTTGAGAAATTGACCAGGATAGGTTATAATATTAGGGTAGTACGTACCGTATTCATTCCAATAAAGGCACATGCTCTAATAAGGACACTCCCCCAATTTTTATCAGAAACGAAACCTTGCTTTCCATAGATATAGGTCAATTTTAAGTCTCAATTCTAAGTCATTACCAGTATTTAGGCATATTTCCCATTAAATTTTCCTGAGGGCACTGAGCGCTTATTGGGATGAATACGGTATATCTCAGCTGTTGGGCTACATTGTAGTCATAACCATCGGGCAGACATGAGGATGAGCCATAAGCTGGCATATGATTTTTCTATTCACAACTATAAGGTACTTGGGTCTCATTCAGCTGCATGATTCTAGGAGGCTACACAAACAACATGACATGAGACATAATTGGACATATTCGAATAAAACTTGGCCAAAAAATATTAATAATAGAAGAAAATAACATTAAAAGCAAGTAATAATAACACAACTGAAAGACAGTGTCCACCAATGGGCCCATTATGTTATTTGTGGATATTGCAAAACATTATTCAAACGCCTTCTTTCACAATACAAAGTTGCAGTCTGCCTCAATGTCGATGCACCAAGAGAGGGACCCGTCATTCCTTCATTGTTAATTCGTCAAATCGTTTTGAAATATGTCTGGCAGGAGTTAAAAAAAAAACAAACCTTAAGACTAGTGAATAGTTTTATTCATTTTGATCCAGCAAAGTTATTACATCAAAAATACATAACATTACCATAACTAAAATGACAGGAGAAGAGCTGGAAGTGTAATTCCTGCAATAATCAAAAAAAAGTTTGCCCAACTTGGCAGGGACAAAGGATATGCCCAAGATGCTTCATAAAAATATGCTCAAAAAGTACTTAACCTCGGCAAGATACTGGCCGACGTTTTTAACTTCTCTCCATAAACTGGTTGCACAGCTCAAGACTGGATGGACGCCAACATTTCGCACGCATCCAAAAATTCCGAAAGAACAAAGTATAGGGACTAGTTGCCTGTGCTTCTGATTGGACCATCGCTCAAAACTATGAGGTAAATCATGCAAATTGAACTCAGGGTCGCATCATAGTCAATGATCTAATATCATTCTACCCCGAACGACTGTCAAACATTTTTAAAAGTCAGATAGATTGATTTCTTTATGAATGACGATAGCGAGTGGCCCCAGGAAATTGTGTCTGCTGATGCAGAGAGGTTTCTGACAGAGTCCTTCAAGACGCCATTTTAGGCCTGAGACGTCCGCTCCTGTGCTCAAAAGATATCTCTGCAACAGTCCTTTCTGCAGCTCCGATTACACAAACCTACACATTGTATGTACAACTATACATGGAACATGGAGATCCTCTTCGCCTGCAAAGCGAGGTAACTTGGATTAAGCCTGTGCTCTCGCACACCTGGCCGAAAAGTGTGTGGCGTTACGAACAAAAGCTTTTTTTCAGTATACTTAGACAATTTCGTACCATTGCATCTGAAAAATCCGAGAATTATCCTTATCCAAACATGTGTGAGCCATTGTTAACAAATATAGAGGTTGGGCAATACCCATGAAAACACTCCCATTTTGGCGGAGACCTCCCACATTTTGGTTGTAATATTTTTGTACTTGTCAATAGAATTTTTGTCTATTTCAGGCAATTACACCATGCATATCCATCTACTTTCCCTGTTTATTTATTTATTTGTACGTTTATAAAATTACCACGGGCGCACAACTCTTCATATTTCTTGTCAGAAGATGTTGAGAGGTATGTTTGTCATGGTCCGACGTTGATTTACCGACCCCAGCGAAAGCAAACCTCAGATATTATATATAATTCTGTTCAAAGTTATCTTGGTTTAAACATATTTATTTCTGAAAAAATACAATTGGGAACCAGGGTGATGCCTTATATTAATCCCTCTTGCACACAAAGAAAGTAGGAGGAGAAATTAACAAAATCACTGACATAGAGACAAATTTATTAGTAAGGAAGAGATCACAGGGCAGAAAACAGTATCTTGCCATACACTTCCGTAGTTTGCAACAAAATATGGTGAAAGTCTCAAGCGAGAACATCTGATTGCGACAAGTGACTTGACATACACTTAGAACCATGATAATAAAGATACAAAACCACACAAGAAAACACATTTGAAACATATATGAAAGTACAACCAGAGAATTAAAAATCATGCCGAAAAACTCCACAGGGCATAAGAAACTATACATGAATTTAGAGAAAAATTTTCCCACCCGAAGTTCGAAAATTTAAACCGATTACCTCAAACAAACTGTTTCTGCATTAATTGCAAAAACACTTTCCTCAATATAAATATGTTGCCATCTGTTCCAAGTGCGTCTTTTCAACTTATTTAACAGGTATTCACTATCAGAAGCACAGTAGAACGTGCAAATTAGTGACATACTATGTGTCCGAGCTGTTGGCAATTAAAGACTTGGTTAAGGAAATAAACTTGGATGATACTCAGGCACAAATCAAGCTCAATTGATCAATTTACAGCTCAAAACCATACTGATATGTTTGCATTCCTTCCTTCTTTGGGTATTCGATATAAAGTCCTGTGGTTTCAACATATTCATTTGGGAAAGACATGTCCGTATATCCTGCATATGTACGTCCTTGATGTGGAGTGCATTCAATACTCATAGTTTTGCATATACTTCTACAATAATATTAAGCAATGATACTCCAACAGGATTTTTTTTAGTTGTATGGTATGCTCACGCTTGCTCTTTATTGTTAGGACAAGCATATACTGTATGTATGGGTAAGTTTTGTGGACATACAGATACAAAAATATAATAAGAATGTATAATGTATGCACAAAAGTAAAATACTTTACATATGTAGCAAAATAAAACATACGATACATCAATAATGGCATGCCTGGATGGCGCAATTGGATATCCAATACAATGAAAGATTATTGCATCTTTGTACCGACATGTATACTTTTGACAGACCCCCCCCCCCCACCGCACTAAAACCAGAGATCAGCGAACACTGACCGTCTCACAAAAGAAGCAAGCACAATGCCCAGAAATGAAAACCAATATAAGCACAGCTCCAAGTTGAACTCTACGCCACATATTGCATTTTCGAACCTGTAAAACAACGTTTTCTGTTTATACGTTGTAATGACATAAAACCTTATTTTTTTACTCTTGAGATCACAATCCATCCCCCCTTTTGGGGGGGGGGGGGCTGGAGACATTTGAGAAGAAAAAAAAAAGAAAACAGGTCGGAAGAGCCACCACAGTCCACGGCTAACGTGTGTGAGAGCTAAGAAACAACTTGTCCTACCTGTGCCTGGCACGTACTACTTGCGTGTACGTGATCCATCATAGTTCATGCCATGCGGTGTAGGGAACACAAGATAGGAACGATATGTGAGTTGAGAGAGCAAAAGATAGAGATCAGACCTTGCAATACCTGTACAGGCTGGGGGTGGTTTTGTACTTCTCGGTGTTTTCTAAAACAAAATTCATCCTATTGCCAAATTATTTTTTTCACAACTATAAATCGTCGCTTGGCCCTTGCAAAATTCGCGCTGATTATATTCACACAACAGTATGTGAATTAATTACAGGCTACCAATAGCATCAGGTTGACAACTTACATGCCACAATGATTCAGAATGTACAAACCTACAGGACTTTCATCACTAGAGGGCACCACAGGTAAAGGGAACCTGACAGTTCCTAACACGTCACAAATAGTATTTATAAGTGTCCTAAGATTTATTTAAGAGACTGTAATAATACTGTTGCTACGCGTGGCTAATTTGTTGTTCTCCACATGCATCACCTATCACATTACACAGGCCCATTTTATTAATGTTATTTATATGAGACACCTTCCTCCAGAAACCTCGAAATTCTTTATCACACAAGTCCTTTGCCAGAGCATCAGCTCTATCACGGCTGATCAATACGCTTACATGACCTGAACTCATATTTTAATTTTAATCTAGCAGTATATATAGCATCTAATAGCCAGCCTCTCTTTGGCTTTCAGTTTCGAGTTCACCGTAGAAAAAATCTCTTGCATTCTTGGGTAAATCCGACACTTCAGCTTTTCACCCTGCTACCACTTTGTAGCCATAACATTTGGATATTCAAACAGATTCATTCTTTGCATGCAACCAAACTTGATATTAAATTGTCGAATGTCTCAATTTCCTGATGATGGACCCTATTGAATCATATTGGGAAATCTGCAGTTCACCAGAATAACAGGTATATCAACTTTTTGTAGATTCCTATCACAAAGTGAGTTCTCGTTACCAATACCTGCATGCGGCGCTTTCTTCCAGGTTTAGAATATGTCCCTTTGTAACACTTGCTAGAGTTATAGAATGTGCTATTGCTAAGTATATATATATATATATATATATATATATATATATATATATATATATATATATATATATATATATATATATATATATATATATGTATATATATATATATATAATGTTCATATTTGGTGGAGCAGAAATATTTTCTGCAAGCCATTGAGTGTTGGTTACGTTGCTGCAAAACTTTGCAAGGCCTGTTAACGTAGTGAAAAGTTTTTGTTTATATGGCACAGATCCTTCAGCACAGTTTTGTGCTGCTGAACTTCGAAGAGGTAAATGTAAACGTGCTATCTTTTGGTTCGTTTGCCACACAAGCACACACAGAGTGGGAAAATGAGGAAGTAACGCACTGGTCTAAGTACACTGCAAGGTGCAAGTGGATAAATTAATGTCCACATGGCATGTTACGTACCGAAAGTCTGCACGAACAACGGCGATCCTGCAGGCATAAAGCCACATATTTAGTTCCACCATGAGTTGTCTACTTGAATTATAAGGGAGAAGTCATCCATGCGTTATTTCCGTTTGGTTGGACGGTCTATATTGTATTTTATGTAGTTTGTGACCGCACATTCTGGGGGTACAGCTGCACAACAGGGCGTAAAATAAACAGAACATGCATATGCAGGTAACAAAGGGGGCGCCCCATTACATACTGGGGGTAAATTTTGAGGTCACGTTATCTCAGGGTCAGTCAGTTCAGAATGTTTACCCGGAAATCTGCAGCCAATCACAGTTTTATTTATTTTCAGAAATTTTTGTCGATGTGCATAAAGCAGGAGAGAAAATTTGATAACTGCAGCTACATACAGGAAAGGACGCTTATCAGCCTTAATTAAACAAAATCAAGATGTCCTTGTTTTTTGGTCAATGTAAGACTTCTTACAAGCCCACCTTCAGTGTGCATTAGTGCTAACATTGATTGGCTGCTTAGAACAGGTCTAAAAAGTGGCCGCATGAAGCAGGTGGTTTATGAATAGAGGCACAATACCGTTTGCAAGATTGTGTCTGGGAACAGGACGGCTTGACCTCGACCAAGAAAGATCACCTTACAGTCGGAAGTTTCTAGTTGCGTCTGAAAACCTTGTTTTTATGCACACATACACACCGTTCCAGTTACTTCGCCAAGTTTGAAAGAAGTACACGCAGAAGTGCAGCAGGACTTGTGCACACAAAATTGTGTCCATGGACGAGTTCTTCTGATAAAAAAACCCCATCGTTTTGCAATTGGACATATCTTGTCGCATCAGCAATCCCTGTCTCAATGCACATGTACACAGCATGTGTACCTGATGTGCTAGATTTTTAAGAAATTCATGCTAAAGTGTTGGGAGGTTGGGCACACGAGACTGTCTGCATACGGACCGTCCAGCCAACAGAAACTGCCTTGCGATCAGAGATATCTAGTCGCATAGGTGGGTGCTGGAATTTTGTGGTGTTAATTAATTAGGAGCATACACTGCAACGATGTACATGCAAAACGTTTCACAAGCCTGAACATTTGCAAAATACGCAATGGTTGCATGTTGAAGTTGAAGTTTATTATGACGAAAAGTACATCAAATATTTACAACAGCCACATAGGAGATAGAAACCCAAGTGGGCTTATATAATCTCCTGTTACAAAATGCATTACATAACTGTTTAATAATAGGTTTCTGGCAGAGAATAATTAAGTAAAAAATGGCTTGATAGTAACACTAAACATAACTATAAGACAGTATACCACTCAAGCATAACAAATCTAAGACATGCAAGAAATTAAGTAACCCTTAAGTTTTGATTTAAATACATAAAGAGAAGGTGAACATCTGATGTTGTTTGGAATGCTGTTCCATACTAGAGCTCCATGATATTTTGATAGAGAAATTACACAGGTTTGTTCTGGATCTGGGTAAATAAAGATTAGATGATTGCATAATCGAATAAGAATGTTTATCAGAGGTAAATTGGAATAGATTATGGAGAATAAGGAAAGAGAACATAATAGTTTTTAGTAACAATAATGAGGCAAAAAGCGAATTCGGGTTTAAAACTCATCGCAACTGGAAGATGGCTTCGCAGATATCCTTTGCGTCACAAAGGGATTATAATAAACAACGTTGTCTGCAAGTTTGATTTTCTTGTTCCCGATCACTTTTCTTCAGAGATGCTTCTGGAGAGGTTAAGTCATGCCATTGATTTAGACGGGAATATGCCAAAACCTCAGGTCGCTGGTTCATGAGATGCCAGCACAAGTGTGTGGCTTGACATATATATTTCTCATTTATTCATAAATTTTGATCTTAACCTCGGAAAGCAAGCTTATAAACAAAAGAACATCCGTGCTTTGTGTTTTCATTCTTTCAAAGTAGATTTTATAAATACATCATTCAAAAGCAAGCCACGGAACATACTGTGTAATCAATAATACTAAAAAAAATCGGGTATTAGAGTGGAGAGTCATCTTCACCTTAGTTGGCCTGGGTGCAAAACCAGACACCGGTGAAAGCCATCCATTTGTTTTAATTGGCCACAAAATAGCTTATTTTGTTCAAAAAAAAAAGTACTGGTCTTCACCAGGGTTCAGACTCTCGCTTCTGAAACAAATTTGCTTAAAAAAAAAAGTTACTTCGGTTTTCTTTGCACCTTGGGTGGCATAAAAGGGTGCAAAGTACGGCAAGTGAATATGCTGCTGATGAATTGTTATAATGAAAAGAATGACATGAAATACGTCTTCAGAATAATCTTCTGAAGCTGGATTCGAGTAGAACACTGAAGGCTGAACCATTTATGACACTCAAAAAGTTTCAAATTTCAAGTTTTTTTTTATTAGCATCGGACACAAACATTGACAATACAAAGAAGTTAACAAATGAAATATAATGAATAAGACGAAATGTATTTGCAAATACAATAAAAAGCGTCATGACTCGCCGAGCGAAGTATTATACGAAACTTTAGCAGATGAAAAAACTAAACAAGGTTTGTTCCGAGACAAGTCCTCGGGTGATAATGTCGCGCTGCTCTAGTAGTCTGTGGCAAGCCGAAAACCACTGACAGGTTTTCCTCTTTCAACTCGCCGACATTTGGCACCACCTGTGATGTCTCAGTTGCATTGAAAATACGACGTAGTGTAAATTGTAATTGAACGAGATGCATAGTTGATAGAGAGCATCATATCACAGGAACCGAAGTTTAAAGACTACACAGAACTCCATTATGCTGAGCAAAGCCCAAATATATAAAGGATAACGCAGGTTGTAATACCTCCATGTCAACATCGTTATAGGACACAATAAATACAATTTTGTGACTGGTCCAAGATTATCAAACAGAATGTGTTTTGCCTGTGCAAATATATGGCAGTGCATAACAAAATCAATCTCATCTTCAGCTGCCCCAGTTTTACATAATTTACATCGGCGTTTATTCGGAGGCTCTTCAGGAACAACATATCTTCCCAACTCCATTTGAAAAATATGAACCCATCTGATATCGTAAATGTGAACTCATTTGATATCGTCTGCTGACTCACCTACTGTGACATTCAGTCAGCCGATTTTGTTGTTTTTTTAACGAAACACATGGGTCCTTTCAATTACCTTTTGTTTCTCTCGCTCTGGTCTCAACAGTTTCATATCAAGTGCGTCGAATTCTGAATATCGCATCGACAGATCAAGGTCGGTTGTTGCCGAAACAGATGAAATTCAATCCGAATACAATGATTCTGAGTGCATCCCCATTTGCACTTTCGAAAAGTCTTTGGTTAACTCTCAGTGTTTCCATCATTACAAAGTCTAAGAGTAAATCCTTCAGTTTAACAAATGGCACCGCAAACAGTTTTTATTCGATATGTTTCTTTAAAATGGAACATAATGTATGCCAGTTTTCAACGTTGTCTTGTATGATACTTGGGTTTGTCTCGTAAGGAAACTGAGGATACCAACTTTCTTGAAAAAATTGAAAGTTCTGCAGGCAAAAACTGTTTCATTTTGAAACTGACGCCTTTCATAGCTTTGATGTGAGCAAATGAAAGCTTGCCTGTTCTTTATTATACGTAACTCATATACTTACGTCCCAGTACCTGATTTATGATTATTATGCAAAAACACGGTACTTGGAGATGAAGCATGGTCACCCCATTGTACCCCTTTACGGTTACCTCATTTGCTTGTGCATGTGGCGTGGTCAACACCGACATGGGGTTCTTGCCAAGTAACCCCAGGAATGCCATCGCGTTTGAATTTTTATTTGGTGTCATTCATTAATGGTGTAATTAACCGTGACTATACACAAATTGAACTGTTGTTCATCCTCGGTGACCAGCGCCTTCACATGCAGCCTGGACAGGCGTCGTCCGCTTCAGTCTATTGTATGCAGAAAATTTATCCTTGATCATGTGGTCAACAGATTTGACAAATTTGTCTGGAATTCAAAGCACATGTGCCGATAAATATCTTCATAACAGTCTGCAGAAAAAAAAAATTGAGAAAACAAGCCAATAAAATGTAAAAGCACGTACAATGCATTCTTTCTTGCCCATAACTGTTGCCAGCGGCCTCTTGTCGGCAATATGAACATATAAATAATGAGCCATATCATTCTTTCTGCCGGCAAATGTCAGCACTGTATTATTTAGGGAACTACAAAGATATTTATGTTTCGAACCCTACTCAAAACATGAAATGCTAGCAAGCTGAGATATGTTCGATGCAATCCGCTTCGCTCGATGCATTTCAGTCAAACTAAAATCGGCTTTGCGGAATATGCTGTTTTCAACCGGATATCACCTCTGCTACCGGTGTTCATCCTTACCATTGAGTCCCTATGTCTATTACTTGTGTCTTGGCTCGGGAAATTCCGTGGGTGCCTGTGTGTTTTCGGCATGAGTCCCTCACTACCAAGACGTGTCACACAGGCAACGTGTCCCCCACGATAAAGTCACTTATCTCATCCATGGAGGAATTTACATTACAGGTTCATGTTTTATGGTAGCCATACAACAGGTGCAGACACCCTCCATTAAGTTTATTTTTTATTTGAATTGGTGTAACCACTATACTGCCCAGGAAATTAACTCTTTACGTGTTTTTGACCAATTTTGCCTTCAGGAAGCTAGAAGCTATTGTACCCACATTTTTTGAGGCAATTACGAGAATGTGGGGTAGTCTTTTGAAATGGTTGGATGGGTTTCCATCATGAGAAAACTCTACATGCACCCGAACTGACGGTCACTACTTTTTATATTTTTGTACCATGCAAAATGACCGAGACCATTACAAGAGAAGCTGTGGTCTTCAATCGTTTTCAGAGTAGTAAGAAGTTAACTTTGGGTGTGGCGCACTTTGATTATTCCACCTGCTAATCCCACTGCTGAAGAGTGTGATGTGCTACATGTACGCAGCCTCCCTTTTAAGACCAAGCACAGGACCTAACAGAACGGGTCTTAACGTGGGAGTGGTCTCAGCAGTGACTACAAATATTAGATACCAATATATACGGGGCAGTAACAATTAAGGCCGTCGCAGTAGTTCAGCTGTCTCTTCACGGGGTTTTCTTCAGATTTCACCGTGCGTTCACAGCCGTTTTCATGTTTTACATAATCAGATGATAAGATGCATGTGTATTTGTCCACTGAATAATATTCCTGTGCTTCAAGTTTTAACCACTGTGAGTACAAGAGTCAAATTGAGACGAGTAATGGATAAATGAAATGTGCCGGTGGTATACATGTATATTAACAAAGAATATACATATATTTTCGGGATCTATAACAACCGACAGAACAAAGACGCAATTTTGAGAGGTATCGCAATGTTTGGACCCTTTACAGGTATAAAAATGTCATTCAGCGTTGTTTACCATGGGACCTATACATGTACGTCAAGTTGGTGTTCAAAGCCAATTTATGGGGTTCATTTATGATATTGTTATTTCATTGATCTGGTTTGGTTGCTGCAATATGGTTGGCCAATGGGTTATCAAGCAGTTAACACACTTTGTATGGCATTATGCGTTGACAGGAAATCCGAAACATGTATATCACAGTAATAAGAACGAATGAAAAACCTACAGCTTTCAACCGTGAGCACATTTTTTTTGTGCGTCTACCTGGTGACCAACGCATGACAACAGTTAAATCTTTGTTTCAAATTTGACTCTGCTGTGTGCTGATGATCAACTAGAGTGACTGGAAGGATTATCAGCATTACAAATTTACTGTCTACCACCGTCAAGAAAGGCTCTGTTACATTTATGGTCACTATCATGAGCAAGGACACGTCTACTTACGATCGCCGACTTAATTTTGTACAAATTTTACGCTTGACTTTCGAGGATATCTGATTCGATGTAATTAATACACTTTTGTTTCTCTTTAAATAGAAAACTGCTTTTCTATATTAATTCATAAGAATGCTTTTAAATGCTAAACTGGTACGGCATATGGGTTTGGTGAGCTTTGTTGGTTTAAGTTGTATTTTCAGTTCCTGTTACATAATACCAAGGCTACTTTCATCCGACCCTGAGCTTTACCTAACATTACAAACCATTGTGTAACGTATCATATATTTTACACAAATGTGGGGTTGCTTCAAAGTTGACACCGGTGTGTTTTAAAATTTTGGCTTTGTTGTACGGCATTCATTGGTCCCGACAGGTCACACAAGCATTCATCGGTCCTGACAGGTCACACAGATAAAGTCAGCAAAAAAGACCCCCTGCAGGCTAGCCTTCCACGCTCATGAAAGCCAAGGAAAAATAGTAGACTGTGCTGCATTGGAATATGTGAGCTATTAAATTTGTGCCTATATTTTAAAGTTTATAGTGCACTTCTGTTTCATTGGTTTCATAGAACTATTTTGAATTTTCTTTGCATTTTTTGTTCGCTGCTTAATATTACTGGAAGGTAAACGATACTTTGGAGACCAAAAGTGCAGGACCTCCTCTTTTTTAAGCAAGACAAAGCAGTTCAAAGGACAGGACGGATCTGAACTCAAGTCTCCTTGTTTAAGAATAGCCAAAGGGCATTCCCTGGTGCGTCATGTTTCAACATCACATTGCTATCAGCACCGCACCGCCCATAAAAACGACAATATTATGTCTGATATCCAAAATGTCCCACAGATCATAACTTTATACTGCAGCGAGGACTAGCCTAAGGACGAGACTTGTGTTGAGATCACCGGATGGGTGTGGCACGCAGATCATGTACAAGACAAACAAGCAACCATTCAGATGTATTAGAACTTGGCATTTACGTGGATTTACCGCATGGTAATCCAACATCGATCCTGTAATTGTATTTCCCGCCATATGAACATTCATTGACAAAGAACCTGAAATATCACCATGGTCCAGCTTTTTGCCTTTCTTGTGGGAACAGCAGCCGATAAAGTCAGCCGAATCTTTCATTTCTCCGAAATTGACAAGGCTTGTGGAAACACTCTTGAGTACATCAACAAAAGTTGGAAAGCATTCGCTTGACAAAATAGGCGTACCTGCCAGTTCAAATATCAGCAAAATTCACAAAATGGAAGACGCAAACTGTTTGTCGACAAACAAAGAAGCAGACAAAAGCCCTGGAATGAATCCTACCTCACCAATCTTTGTATCCCCGCTTGGATAAACTCCTAACATACTGACGGCTTTAATCATAAAATGTCGTGATTTTGCAAATGTTTAATAGAGGTGTGTGCAATGAGGTGTGTGCGTGGGGAGGGGGGGGGGCGAGAGGAATACTTACGTAGTAATTAGGTGGTGCCATTTTGACCGTATCAATGAGAGAAAATATGAAATTTTATCTGTAATTTGGTCTCGTGATGGTAATTGAGATACAACCAACAAAGTGTGATTGATACTTCAAGAAACCCAAGCAAAGTGTAACGACAGAAAACTGACGTTTGAAAAATCTATCAATAAAAACTACAATGATCTTTCATCAACTATTGTCAAATGACTGAAGGTACAAATAGTACAAAACATTGACAGCAGTCACGATGAAAAATATTGTGGAAATTAAGCCAATCGCTAAATATCTGGTGTGAGTGCAAATTAAGCCAAACGGAAGAGGAAGTAACAACAGGTCACACAAAGAAAGAGCAGACCATTCTAAGAAAAAAAAACGCTTCGAGAAAAGCCAGATGAAAGCACATTAAAAGAAGATGCGACGAGCTAAACAAGAAACTTCAACCTACGACCCGAAATGTTGAAAAAAACCACAATGACCAGGCCGTAGGCAGACTTTTTGAATTTGTATTCACAAGCTGAGGATATGACAAGCAGAGGGCTACTGCACCGTATGCCACCAAAATAGGGGCTCCAGGGCATGTTCCCGGGGGAATTCTGTGAAAATGAACCTTTAATATATCTTTTTACAGCATCTTGAATGAAAAAATGATATGAAAGACTTACAAACATGTCTCTTTGGTAACGCAAGAGAAATATTCCCTGCAATAATCATATTCACGCTTTTAAATATGACAGAACATGAAAGACAAAACAAAATCGTGATGCGAGGTGTTGGGTTCCTACGCTAGTCTCACTCAATATCAATGGTAGTCTGACATGAAAAATTTAAAAAGTTTTACTTTGACATTGGCCTTGTTATATCTCTTCCACTTTCAGAAATAAAAAAAGGTTCTAAGGTTCAATAATGATTTATAATAGATGTAGTTCTATTGCCATGAAGACCAGGGGCGAGGGACAAGAATGCAGGCCCACCATAACAGTAGCGACTTATGTAGATGTAGTTGTGTGTACACTGAGCCATAATGCATGCACTATATATTACACATTCCCGAAGCCACTCCCCTGTACATGCCACTGTATATTTCCATTTGTACATGTATGCTATTTTTTTTTTACTGCTGACTCAAATGTATTCGAGACAATTGTCTGTTTTACCTTCTTTGGTTGGCTAACCCTTTGGACTTTTTTTCAGAACATGCTCGGCCTTTGTAATAAAAGACTCCTGGCTACCTTTGATTGATCTTCAGTAGGCCTTGTCTGAGCCAATACTGCTATTCTGCTGGAAATTGGGGACCGATCCATTACGTTTAAAGGGTAAAAAAAACGCAGAATAAGAAACTCAAGAAACTGTGGTCACCAACTGCCTCGGTCGCATTTTCTCCCTGCTTGTGCAAATACATGAGCCTGATTTGGACATTTTTCATACATATTAACCACGATGGCAGGATCTTCATGGCTTTGACAATGTGACAGACTACATTGTGTCTACTTGTGACCTTACGTTTCCTGACTCAAGAGCATCATCAAAGCCCCCAACAGATAGAGTGTGGCATACTCCACAATACTGATGTAGTTGAGTATTATACCTAATTATAATAGTATACAAGGACAAACTGAAATAGAAAATATACCAGTAACAAACCTTACAAATGCATCTTGATGTCCAGTCTGTCATCAATATACTAGTTAAATAACAATGATAAACTCGTGACTATTTTCTCGTCATATTAACATGGTTGTGAAGCATCTATGCCAGTGATAAGTGCATACATTTATCTGGAAAGGGATTAATTTCCCTAAAGAGTGTCCCGTGACACTCGTCCACTGCCATATCACACAGCTTGGTCCTTTGCAGCTTATTCATCAAACACTGTGAATATGGGCATGCATGATATGACGTGACTTGATGGCAGACAGGACATACTAGTTTGGACAGTGCCCGGCAAAATACACTTCGGTCATATCTTGGAGATATACACCTCGGTCATATCTTGGAGATATACACTTTGGTCATATCTTGGGAGATATATTCTTCCTCCATGATCATGTTTGATTGCAAAGAGTGATACTAACTGGTCTGGAGTTTACTTTTACACCATGATTGCCAAAGGAATCATCTCGTATTAAAGGCAAATAAAGTGTACTGATCGGATAAAGATTGTTTTCCAAATTCTTTGGCCCTGTATCAGCTTCGGCCTTCGGGGCAGATGATGCAGGGGCATCTGACCCAATATACAGTGATACAGAAAGATCAAGTCGTATGATCACCTGTGTATCAACAACACATCCACATTAAAGGGTAGAGTGGACCTGAAGGCATCCATCTTGTACTGAGGACATCCGATTACTGTAACAGAGGTTCGTATATTCCTGCCCACCCCCTAAAAAGACAGCCCAATTGATTTAACATGGGTTGCTCTAAATATTAGTTTGTGTGGAAAATAGGAGTGTCACATGGGCTGTTAAATGTAACATGGGCAGGGTAGCTAAGAGCATGTCTGAGTGGTCAAACAGAAACAAAATGCCCAGGAAATGAGATAATGGCCTCATAGGGGCGAAAATGTATGTCTGGTATTGGGGTGCCTATGGGCTTTATGAGAGGCTGCTGGCAACACAGGGATACACGTTAATCCACAATGCTACAGCATACGGCTTACTCATAGCTCTCTGAATATGAAAGAGGTAGGATCATTGGCAGGTTGAAGGCTGGTCTTTCTCGATATGAGGTTGCTGGGAGAATGGAGTACTCTAGGTCAGCCATACAGAAGTAGTGGGACCGTTTTCAAGAAACATGTGGATGCAACTAGGAAAGATGGATCTGGAAGACCAAGATTTCCAGATGGGAGGGACGACAGTGACCTCATGGTGCAGTACAAAAAAAGACGCATGCTCCTTTCGGCGGAGAGGTTTCGTCGGCAGTGGCACCAGGCCTGCAACATTGCGGCATCACAGTGTAAAAAAACCCAGAAAACTGATGTCCGTTAAATGGAAGTCACACCACCCTGCCATCAACATCCCTCTCAGTCCTGCACACAAAGCTGCACATGCAGATACATTGGTGTCAAGAACATGCTGACTGGACAAGAGATGAGTAAACCAGTGTGATGTGATGGGATAAGTCACGGTTTTGCCTCGATTTTCATGATGGGAGGATACGGTTAGACTTTGGAGGAATAGTTATTCCTCCAAGGTTAGACGCATGCCTTGAGAGAGATTTGTGAATGGATGCATGGTGGAACCATGGACGTTTGAGGTCCATGGTAAAATATGACTGCTATGGAGGAGGCAGCACCATGAGTTGGAGGAAATCATGGCGACAAGGAGAAAAAAACACTCGTTAGGGTAAAATGAGGCATGCATATTAATTTTTTGCCTGGTTGATTTGGAAACCGTAGTCTCTCCTGGCGAGATACGGACTGCTGCCTGTGCGGGGGAGCGGGATATTACTAATTCAATGGAAATAAAGAGTACTTAGTACAGGCAGATAGAAATTTATTCTTGTAACCAATTTAGGGAGCATTAAATGAATAGACTTTGGTATTTGTAAACCTAAATTTCTCTATAAGACACTTAATTTTGTGAGAAACGGGTATCTGGCCCTGTCTGTGACCGTGACATTTCTGTGTGTCCTCCGTTATTAACAGGTGTGAGCCCCATGCTTGGGGGGGGGGGGATTAATATGCATGTCTCGTAATGGGACTCTAACAAGGCAGCATGATGTGGATGGTGGATGAGATGCTGGCAACAGTAGTCGAATGGTTCCAGCAACTTCTTAGGCTACTGTTCCATCAAGACAATAGAAGGCTACATACTGCACAGTCAGGATGTATTATCGCGAACAGCACAACGCCATGGCTAGCCCGATCTCCTGACCTGTCCCACATTGAACATTTATGGAATGTGCGTGCTCGGCCACAGAGCTAGGGTCGAGTACGAAGAACCTACGGCCAGCTGACACCAACCAGCACTGCGACTAATAGACCAGTCAAAGCAAATTCATTAGGCTTAAACAGCCAAGCTCACCACCAGCATGCCAAAGAAGGTCCAGGCTTGCTTGAAGGAGCCTGGTGGTAATACCTTCTACTGATGGGCGCAATCTTCAAACAGAAAGGTCCTTTTCAGGACCACCACTTACTCCCCACACACATCCTTACACACATATCCAATGTTGACGACGGGGAGTGCCTGTTTGTTTGTTTGTTTGTTTGTTTTTTTGACAGTAATATATATATATGTAGAGTTAACTATGCATTATATTCACAAAAACTATCACCAGTGTAGTAAAATACATTATAGATATCCCAAAACAAGATGAAACAAAATTAAAATAAATCCATACGATATATTGTTGAGAGAGGACCACACTCAGGCCAATATATTTTTACATGATCAGTGAAATATCCCTATTAAGACCACCAAAGGGACTGGAAAATGGTCTTATTAGGGGAGTGGCCTTAAACCAGGATATAATTTAATTAAAGGTACACTAAAATAGGACTTGAACAGTGGTCTTTTGTAAATGCTCTGACTGTATATGACTAGTATAGTCCGCTCATGGTTGCCATATTTCATGCACATGTACATCATAAATTTCAGAAACTGGGAGCACCAGTTCCCCAGTTGGAGTTCCAGAGGGTGAAAGGCCCCGGATACACCTAAAATGTATATAATTTTTTCGCTTAAAATTTCTGCAGTGAATAGTGAGGGCACCGCACTCGAAATTCAGATGTAGAATCCTTTCGACGCAAGCTGAGCAAAAATGTAAAAAACCCAAACCAAAATAAATTATACTATACTGGTAATAGGGCACCTAGCATACTGCATGCTAGAATTAGGATGGGCTGCATTCAGCTGAATAAAGACTTACACAAAATTGGTATCAAAGAGCCCCCTGGATGCTCATATGGTTCCATCAAAGAGACAGCCTATCACTACTTCTTTGAGTGCCCAAATTATATGATACAAGAGATATTGTTCAGTCAAAAATTATAGCATTAGCTCTATTTACTTTGAACTCTTTATTATTTGGGAACAAAAGTGGTTGTAAAGCCAACAATAAATACATTTTCGAGACCATGCAAAATTTTATTATACAGTCGGGCAAATTAGTTTTGCGTATAAATACAATTAGATATAGCAAATTTTTCTTGTGGCGATTGGGAAAGAGAGCTATACCCTATAGTAATCCCTCTAGCCATGGAAGAGACAACAGGGAAGCATTCGTGACTTGGCAAGATGCACAGCTAACACCTTGTCAGTCAAGTCCTTGATTTCGGTGTACCTGTCCTGATTGTTTGCAGATGACATTGTGCTCATGGCCGAGTCTCAAAAGAGTTACAATATATTTTAAACATTGCAGGCGAATATGGGAATAAATGGAGGTAAGATTTCGGCCAAGACAAAAGCCAAGTTATGCCATTGGGAAAGAAACCAGATGGCAATAGAAAATGGAGACTTTGGAAATTCCAAATTCTAGAGGGTAGAGAGAATCAGATTCAAATTGGAGAGGTAGATGAATATGAGTATCTTGGGGTAAAGATAAAAGCAACAGGTAAAGGTATGTTGAGGTACCATATTGAAAGATAAAGCAGAGGTTAACCGTGCAAAAGGAACGATAAATACTACAGCAATTAATAGTTTTAATGGGGCATTCACAGCTCGAGTGCTGTGGGGTAATGTAGCAATACCAGGGATGCTATATGGTTCAGATGTTATCGCGGTAAATCAGGGGGATAGCCAGGATATGGAGATAGCACAGAATGCAATGGGAAAATGGATTCCGAGAGCACCGCCATGTACAGAAACAGAAGCACCTAAGGGGGGTAAGGATGGAATAGCATAACTGACAGAATTTTCAAAGCCAGGTTAAACAATCAGTAAGAGAGGACAGGTGGTGTAGCATAAATATATAATATTAAAGCTATTTTAGAACAGATAGCATGGGTCAAAGGCATAGATAAGTTAGCAGAAAGGTTTGTATTGAAAGGTTATGATGAGAGGGAGGATTGGAAAACATATACATGTATAGGGAAGGTGGTGACAGGAGGATGGAACAAAGACTGGAGCAAAGGAGTGAGAGAAAAAGTGCGCTATATGCATACAAGGTTTTAAAGAAACCAAAGAAATGTACACGCTGGGATGCAGGGAAGGGATCCGAACGTTTGTTCCAGAGTAACCTAGGCAAATCAACGGAGTGCCACAGGATGATGATGATGATGATGATGATGATGATATTATTATTATTATTATTATTATTATTATTATTATTATTATTATTATTATTATTATTATTATTATTATTATTATTATTATTATAACTAGTGTTTTGGTGACCCTTCAGAACAAGTATCCACCAGTTTCAGTAAAACCTCTGCCTATCCAGAAGTAGACCTCTCCGCTCTTGTCGTCTAGCAGACAAAGCTGATACTGCTGATACCCAAAGCATGCCATTGGCTTCACATTGCAAATTTAGATTCAGAAACCCTTTTGCACAATGTCTACCGTTGTAATCACGTACTAATGCCCCCGGGTGTGTCTCAGCGGCTAAATCCACTGTTAAGATGGCGGAAGCATACATAAAATTACCTTAGCTGTTCCCATTTTTCAAAAATTACTTTTTAACTATTTTTCATAAGATTCGCAGGTGATCTTTCATTACACCGAGTAGTTGTACATGCAAATGTTTTTCTTTGACACATCAAAGCATATGTTTGCAGCCCCCTCACTGGCCATTCGCAAAACAGAGAGTAATACAACTAATAAACTAACTAATACAATAAGACACATGATCATGCATGTTAATTTCCTGACAAAATCGGTTGTTCTGTCACCAGCCATAGGCAACGGCGATAAGCATCCGCCATAATAATTATAATAATAATAACCCTGTGGCACTCCACTTATTTGCAGCGGACCCGGCGCATATCTGATACAAGTGGCCATATGTATATATATATATATATATATATATATATATATATATATATATATATATATATATATATATATATATATATATATATATATATAGTTTATATGGTAACTCACGCTCCAGTTGTTTATACTATTTAATACGTATGTGATTTAATGTGGGACATGGGAAGAGAAAGTGCGATAGAATAATATGAATGTGTGCACATTATAATAATGGCTCGAGTACATGTCACGTGCCAGGCATTCAACCAACAAAATGGTTGGTCAGAGGTTAGTTACAATACAACTTACTTAAAATAATTTTCTTTAGACTTGATTTTTTTTAAACAGCTATGTATATACGTGAATCAATTACTCTCCATGAAATCAATGGGAATCAAAAGGTGCTCTTCTATCTTAGAAGCAGTTTTTTTTTTACAATAATTTGCTTCTTTATATGAATTTTGTTCTTGGAAATTGGAAGATGTCAACAGCAGTTATAAACATTTGGAATGTGCATTAAAAAATCTTAAAGCAAAACAAAATTTCCGTCCATAATTTACGGTATAAGGTACTAGGTCACTATATTTGCAAACTTCTATCACTGCTACTTTTGGGTACGCCCGCTTCAAAATTCAAAAGAACTATAGCCTTCAGAAAGACACATTTTACTTTAGGGGGTAAAAATGTGGATATCTAAGACATTTTTTCCTGTAAGATTGATTACACCTCACTACACACAGGACTCCGGCCGCGATCTGCTTTGGCACGGAGGGCAATCCTTGTTACTGTACGCCTGGTGAGCAGTTTGCTGCCCCTTTTGAAAGGCTGATTCTTTTTTGTCAAAGGAAATTCACAATGGTCATAACTACATCATGAGTCTGAGGTGGAGTATCGTCAGGCGTGTCGTGAACGCCCTTTCCGTCATGCCGCCTCCGTACTCATGTGCCATGCTCAGTGCACAGAGTACAAACTATTACAATGGAGAATGTGCAACAACCATAAAGAACTGGTGTTACCACTGTCTCAAGTGCTGGGTCTTTCGGGTCGAATTATAGCTGTCAATCTTTACTTGTACATAGCGAAACTTATGGAATGAGCAACAATGCAGTCAAACTATCAGAAAGCAGACACCAACAGACGTCAGAAGGTTGAAGTCAATCTTTATAGTTAAAAAACGATCACACGTGTGTTTCTTAAGTCCGGGGCCATCCCTGTTTACCTTTCTCACCAATGATTTGTTCAAGACAATCACGTAAAAGCTATGTAAAAGTTTCATCCAGACTGAGTGCTTTGGTTAGGTTTAAACGAATCCTCGATACGAAGGCAAATGCAGACAGCAGTAAATATGTATATATATATATATATATATATATATATATATATATATATATATATATATATATATATATATATATATATATATATATATATATATATACACAGTTTTGTAGGGGTTGAGGATGTGAGGTGAGGGGATACCCTTCATGAGTGCAAGACCACCGGAGGTCACAAATGGCGTTTTGGAATCCTTACAATAATTATAAGGACCACCACCAACTAGTTTCCATTGGTTTAGACATTTCATAAAGACAGTTGGTAAACAAGGCCTTGCCCTATACTGACCCCTCTTGTATCTATAAAGGTAGAGAAATACTACATAGGCCTATTACCCAACAAATAGGGGCCTAGACGGAGTAAGATTTTACATCAAATGAAGATACATATAGATAGTATACTACCACGACACGTGTTCAGGATATGACGAAGACAGTACGTCACGTGGGAAAAGTGTCTGTGCTTGTCACAAAAAATATGATTGTTGTCCACGAATTTGTAATTGTAGTTTGTTGATTGTTGTTATGACTGGCCAACTAATGGCAACATATGTTCTCGGGAGGTTATGTGGTCTCAACAGTAGTAATTTATTCAAAACAAATGACACCACCCCCCCCCCCCCCGCCCGAAAAAGGCAGCATCAGAAAGACAAAGGACAAATTTGTTGCTATGCTTCAATGTAATGGAAAATTTGCTGCATGCATATCTTTTAAGTGTTTTCTGTACAAAAAGGCATCTTTGAATGTCCATAAATGAGCCATAATGAAGTTTAACAGTTCTGTAATTCTGGTTGAAAAATAGAGTATTATGGTGTCACGGATATTGCTTTACATTGGTTTGAAAATTATCTGGAAACTCGATTCCAGTATGTTCAATTTAATGAAGTATCTTCTAAATTACTGCCAATAAAGACTGGAGTTCCTCAGAGGTCAATACTAGGAGCTCCCTTTGCATTAATTGCACTAATAATATGTATTTGGCATCTTCAAAATTGGAATCAATTCTTTACGCTGTTGACACAACTTTAACATTTTACTAAGTTCCTGGTGTTGTTTTCTCTCTCCAACGGTACCCACGAGAAATATGCAGAATCTATCAGATGTTATTAATGCTGAGTTACATAAGGTTTGTGACTGGTTATCAGCAAATAAATTATCTTTAAACATACTTAAGACTAAATGTATGCTATTTCATTTTTATGAAAAAAAATCAACTTACAGTTGGAAGTTAATAGTACCATAATTTCTGAAGTTAAGGAATTTGGTTTTCTTGGACTAACAGTGCAGAAGAATCTAAAATTTAATACCCATTTCAATAAAATAGCTAATAAAGTTTCCAAATTAATCGGTATTTTCGGAACACTTAATGAGTATATTCCAAAGACCGTCTTGTTATCAATTTACAACTCTTTTTTGTCAGATTCGAATTATTGCATTCCTGCTTTGGGTTTCTCGTGTGAATGTATTTTTCTCTTACAGTAAAGGATGTGCGTCTTATTTGCTTTGCAAAACATTATGCTCATGCCGATGCATTGTTCAAGAAATTAAATATTCTGAAGGAACATCACATTTTTTCAAATGAGAGCCATAATATTTCAGATATATCCAAAATTCATTACCATCCTATTCTCATTGTATTTTTGAAATCTTTTACCTACTCACTCGTACAAAACTAGGGGTAAACAAAATATGCCTCTCTCTGAGCCCACCAAAATTTCTTCAGAACAATGTGTCATATATTATATCTCCTCCCTTATTAAGGTCTTTCCATCTTGTGTCACAGATACACCCATATTCCGGTTTTTCGAATTATTCAAAAATACATTTTCTGCAACAGTACCAAGATGTTTGTACAATGCTAGTACTAAATTGTTTTCTATGTAACAGCTGAACCCATATTCCTAGTTTATGCAGTTTTCGTATTGCCAATTTTTGACTTTCTTGTGTTTTAATTTTCAGGGTTTCTTTGGTAAGAGTTGTAAATCTAGTCTCTTCTTGGTGGCTCCAGTGGTAGCGGACATATTGTCCGTACCTGGGGTCAGGCTGACTCTATCATGTTTTCCTACACAAATATTGCATCTGAAAGTGAGCTTCAGATTTTGTTACATTATTATTGTTGTTATGTAATACATATGCCCGTATATGTCAAATAAACGCATTCTGGCTCTGACTCTGAGTTTGACTCTGTACTACATGTCGACGTTTTAACCTTAACTCTTGCTATTTGTTGTGAATACATTCGGCGTCACAGTGACACACAGCAAAAAAAAATCAAAATCTAACTTTATTATATAGCGAAGGCAAGGAGAGAAAACAATCAAAGAAACTAAGCTTTGCGTCATAGCAAACAAGTATTATGACAAAGGATTCTTTTTGACAGGTAAAACAAATTTTTGATTTATTAATTATCAACGATACGAAATATGTCATATAGGCCGATATTAATAAGATACATGTGCAGTGATCACAGGCGTATACGAAAAGGTCAAAATGTCATCTCTTAATTATGTTTTACAAATGCTGGGAATTTTTCAGCATAGGAAGACAATTTCCAACCTTGCTTAAGTTGTGACTTTTGTCCACCTAAAGACACATGGGCAGAACTTTGATTTTGTCTTCTTTTTTTTCATAATTGCGAGAAATTACGCGCGCGCGTGTGTGTGTTAGTTTTTAAGTCTTATTTTGTCCGTCAAAAATAAGAATAAAGTTTGGCCGTCCGAATAGAAATGGAACACTTGTGGTGATCCCTCACAAATACCATGTCGTACCATACGTCGCTATTCCCGCAACGAATCCGAAAAAAAGGCATTATGTTTAAAAATGATCTTAGTACTTGTCTGTGATATTGAGGTAGTGGTATATATTTGTTTGTTGTTGTAGGTGTTTTTTTTTGTTTTTGTTTTTTTTTTGTTTTTGGTTTTTTTTTTTTTGGTTTCTGTTTTATTTTTATTTTTATTTTGCCCGCCAACTTGGATGGAAAAGGAGAAAGGACAAATGTTTTGTTCAGCTTTCTCAGGTTACCTTGTCATTGCTGCTAGTTTCTGTGCTGTGGCTCAGCTGTACAGTATTGTGCTGATCACAAATGCATGTCGTAGACCAATTTCTGTGTTTCCTTACACATCCAACATTGGATCAAATTGTTCATCATTATGCAACGATTTTTTCAATGAAATTCTGGCATTCAACCAAACGACCTTATCGTCCTACAAGTCCAGGGGAAGGAAAAAATGAGTGAATGAAACAGGATCAAATTCTGAACCTGACACAAGTGCAAAAATCAGCAATAAGTATTGTGTGACGTTTTAAAGAGACGCACAGTGACAGGCTTTATACTAAGTAGTATATTAACATAAAAGAACTATTTATCCGGATGGAAACAAGAGACCGCTTATCCCCGTGTGTTCATTGCGATTTTATGACTTGAAACGGATAAGACGAACAGGAGTTAATGTTACTTAATTAGCTAGTTAACATTTTCAAAATTATGTCCGTAAGGCCCTGTGTTCAATGAAGTTTAACTACATTTCTCCTCTGTGATTTCTATTGTTATTTCTAAAATCTCCTGACATTACATGTAAAGAACATGGGTTGCATATATCGTAAACATACAAGTATGGTACAGTAGCTACATGTTATTAGGACAATTTCTATTGAGAACTTTCTTAACATGGTCAGTCCATCGGTGCAAAATCTGCTTTTCTCCTTGTGTGATAAAGGTCACAGTTATCTAAGCCTTCGCAAAATTATGCAAGCACAACGAACCATCCAAAATAGAACACAGATATAACACCACCTTGAACTTGCACCACTGGAGCAACAATTATTAAGATTCATTTGGACAAAGGACGCTAAAATGTAGCCTCCATGCACTCGTATTGTTCGACCACACAGAAGTCCGGGTGTGCCTGCAGATAGGGAAAAGCCCAGACAGCTGGTTCCCCTCCGGATAGGCTAATCAAACTATACTCTGGAGAAAAAAGTGAGCGCTTCCTGAGATTCAAGATGGATGCTAAGAATATGACCTTCTGTAGCAAATATGATGCACAATTATGAAGTTGCGTAACATGGGCATGAAAGCCAAGTTTACGGTCCATTTCAGAGTAAAAAAAAGTTGGCCTGGAATTGAGATAAGGTTGGGATAAAAGATTGAAATGGTCACGAAGTGCAACAAATGCAAGTGCACTTGGGGTTGAAATGGCCCGTTGCAAGCACATGAATTATCAATGACGGTCAACATGTCTCGGTGTGGGGATCACTGGCGATTTTGAGGGAGGGAGGATTGTTTGTATGCTAATTTGCACACACGCCCTGCAAAATATGTCCAATGTAAAACAAGTGGGACCACTCTTTTTTTCTCTCCAGAGTATAGTTGCGAGACATATTGACTAAAATTCGTCCCAAATGGCCTGACTTTTTACATCGGGGTATGAAATTTAATAATTTGAAATCAAATGTTTTGGTAATAGGCAAACGTTTAGATTGGCCAAACATTTGGATGCTGGGTGATGCTCCCATACATGAACGTGATCCAGATAGATATTTAGGCACAATATTTTCAGAATCATAATCCGACTCTAATCATATTTAGACTTACGTAAAGCCTAAAGCCCAAAAGTTCAACGGCTACATATGCAACATACTGGCATCATATGAAAACATTGACAGGATAACTTTTGGCGATAAATTATGGAAGAATGTACTGCTGTCATCATTGTCTCATGGATGAGGAGTTTGGCTTAACAATACGAATGAAGCTGAAAGTCTGATCAAATCTAGTTAGTATTCAGTTGCACGCGCAATTCTGCGTATAAGAGCATGGCCTGCAATTCAGCCACACTGGGAGATTCAGGCTGGCTACCTAGCAGCATGCTTTTGGATAGATAAAGAGTCAAATATTATCATCGTTTATTCTGCGTACTTGATGACACACGTCTCTATAAAAAGGTTTTCGTAAAATTTCAAGATAACTTTAGAAATCAGAAGCCTAGGGCCATATATGGAGAAAATTAGTGAAATATTGACTAATGTGAGCCTAAATCATGCACACACTTTTAACGGTAAATGAGCATTTGCCTATGGTCTACAATAGACTAAATTTGGATGTATTTGATCAAAGCCTTTTTTTCATGAAAGTAATAATATGAAATCCCTGTCCTTATATAAGTACTTGAAAACATGTAACGGACGAGAAAACTATTTCAAGTTCATGGTTTGGAAGGTGCTAGATTAAAATTCAAAGCTAGAACGATCTGTCTCCAGATCTATGATCATATTCCATTGTGTATCCTACATTAGGACACAGTTGCCGAGATTGAATAATCACTCCGTCCTGCATAAACAGACAATTGTTATTATTATTATTATCATCATCATCATCATCATCATTATTAGGCCTCCATTTCTGGAGAAAGCTTAGCATTGTACATCCAGATAAATGAATTATTTGGAGCTGCGCTACTGGCCAGATATGATCACTTGATTTGTCACTGATTGCTCCAGTTATTGTTTTATGCAACCAGTAATGATCACGTGTCAACAACCTTTTCGATAAAAACCCTGGAAGTCAAATCAAATGCAAAGTTCTATAAATATTGAAACCTGCTGCAATTGTTGCGTCAAATCATGGGCGACCCGAGTTTCGAGGAAAAACCGGATATGTGAATAAGTACAAGCATGCCCACTAACTTACATAGTTATCTACGGGGATGCAGACAGTTACCAACCTGCAGAGGGAAGGAAATTAAAAAGGAATCAATTCAAAAAAAAAAAAAACAAAAAAAACACCCCCCCCCAAAAAAAACCCCCGGTGACCTTGTTTATCCATTGCACAAGGAACATTTCTACCAAGTTTCATCACAACATGAGTTACTCTTTTGCAGAGGTCGTCAATATAGTCAAGACACAAAGTTCAGTAATAAATAGAATAGATAAAGGCATAGCCATCTTTTGAATGTGTAGTTATCCAGAATTGTCATGAAATATTAGCAAATGCACCAATACCAATTAGTTTGTGAAAGAATTGACGACAGAAGAGTGGCCTAAGCTCTTTATCTCTCGATGGCTCAATGGGGGGGATATGACAGGAGAAGTGCACGCCTGAGTCCAACAGTACATTTGTCCAAAGTCTTACTTAATTTACATGTATTATCAATTTTGTTGTGTGTTAAGGCTATTTTTGACTTCTTCTCCAGAACGGCTGAACAGAAGTGCTTAAAATATTATCAGAATATAATTTGACTTTACACAATAAAAGTTTGCAAAAATGATATGGATATGTTAATTTTTGATGAATTTATGGGAAATCAAACTTTGATAGCGTAGGTAAGTGTTACCACTGTACAGTATATATGGCTAGTATTGTATTTATATCTTCGGCTTCTCAAAAAGCGGTGCTTTGAATGTTTTTATTTTGCACATGGGTGTTCCCCAGGCAGACCTCTACCAAGCTTGCAAAGGAGACGATGATGCAATAATTTTTGTATTTTTTAATTGATTTTTTTGAAAATAATCCTCATCTCAAGATCTTCCTAGCCAAATACTTTGATATTATACAAAGTCACCTCAGGTCACTTGGTTCTTATTTTGGCAACCAGGTGGCGGTACAATTTTTTGCTAATTTTCTCATGAATTTTTTGTGTGTTAGGACGATTTTTGACTTCTCCAAAACGGTTATACAGAATTGCATAAAATGTTATCATAATATAATTTGACTTTAGACAATGAAAATTTGCAAACTGATATGGATGTATATTAATTTTTGACGAAGTTTTTGAAAATCAAACTTTGCAACTATAGGTACCACTGTATAATATATATGGCTATTGTATTTACATTTTCGGCCTCTTCTCAAAAAGCGGTCCTTGGAATATTTTGAATTTGCATATGGGTGTTTCTCAGGTTGACATCTACCAAGTTTGCAAAGGAGATGATGATGCAACAATTTTTCTATTTTTAATGAAAATTTCAATTGATTAAAAAAATCTTCATCTCAAGAACTACATGGCCAATTGCTTTGATATTGCATATAGAATCACCTGGAGTCACCTTGTCCTTATTTTGGCCACCAGGCGGAACTGCATTTTTTAATGAATTATATATCAAACTTTGCTACCCCTGTACATGTATATAGGTATACAGACCACAGTGCGTGTGTTGCAATAATGTAAAGGCATTTCCAGTAAGCAGAGCACAGGATAATCATGATCCTCTTGTTTTTTTAAACAAATGGTTTTATTGTGTGTGTATATATATATATATATATATATATATATATATATATATATATATATATATATATATATATATATATATATATATATATATATATATATATATATATATATATATATTATACAGATATTTGATGGCAGGGAGTCCAATATGAAGTTTACGGGACGATGAAACGTTATATTGGATCAGGCGAAGCCGAACCCAATATAACGTTTCAGAGTCCCGTAAACTTCATATTGGATGACCTGCCATCCAACATCTGTTGTATTCTGCAATTTGTATGCTTTTCCTTGTCTAAATGTAGAAGTCTGAAACACTCTATAGTTAAATCACAAAATTTATTTCCCATTGAAATTCTATACATTTTGCCTGAAGCTAGGGAAAAGCGCCAGTGAACGGCATTTGGGTTATGACGTCACGCGCGCACGGGGATTTGCTCGAGCTGTCCAATATAACGATCCAATATAACATTTACAGGGCATGCACGTGGTACAAAGAGAGACAGCTGATTTGCTACTAATAGAATAATGCAGAATATTATACAATTATGGACTTTTGCTGAGATCACTGGTTAGTTTTATGGACCTGAAAGAAGAATACTGACCGAGGCCGAAGGCCGAGGTCAGTATTTTTCTTTCAGGTCCATAAAACTAACCAGTGAATGAAGCAAAAGTCCATAATTGTTTTATTTTATGAGTTACATGGCAAAGCTGAAAATAGTTTAATGACTTGAGATGGAGTGCCCAAGTCAGCGGAATCGTAATAGTGATTTGTGGGCGTGGCCAAGTCATTGGAATCGTAATGATAAACTTGGAACTAGACATTACGATTCCAATGACTTGGCCACGCCCACAAATCACTATTACGATTCCGCTGACTTGGGCACTCCATCTCAAGTCATTAAACTATTTTCAGCTTTGCCACGTGCACCGTCGTAACCAATAAGATTACGGTAATCTTGAAAGAGTCACCAACTCATAAAATAAATATATATATATACATATATATATATATATATATATATATATATATATATATATATATATATATATATATATATATATATATATATATATATATATATATATATGTTACTAAGAGAATGATACCACCAGAGGCTGAACGGGCAGTACAAATGAAAACATTTGATTGGTATGATTTAATCTAAGCACTAAAAATAATTTGGTAAGATTCAAACCGTATTGTGGTTCGTCTTCAGTGTTGCTGCAGGCAGTCCCGTTTTCCACGTACGAAACTATCCTGCTTGCCCGAAATAATCAAAACTTTTGGATACTTTTAATCTGACAACTATAGGTTTGTAACTAATAAAATGAACCTGTAATAATTAAAGGTTACCTAGCTCTTCTTTTCTTATTCATATGTTCTCTTAGGAGTTTAAATTCTGGAAAAATTAAAGAACTAGGCTGATCCTTTACGCGCTGTGTCTTAATCATTTTTGCCCCAGAACAACAAGGGAAACGGTTCATTTCATCTAAAAATCAAAATACCTCCTGTTGGTCTCTTAACTTATAATTCACAAGCGCAAATTTCGGAAAAATAATAATTGAACGTAAAAATGATAATAACGGTACCCTAAAAATGCGTGTAAGTAATCTGTTTGACATTGTGATCTCCTAAAGCGGTCCATTTTGCCCGCCCTTCCCCTACCTGCATTGTGAGAGTCGATATTCCTAGTTCTGATTATTAGCATGTTCCTATTATTTATCTTTCTTTTGCTGAAGCATCCACACAACAGTCGCTTTTGTTATTGTAGGTTTGGCTGTTGCATGTTACTTCATTAATAATTTCTTGTTTGTTGAATTAAGGATACCTTCAGAGGTAGATTACTATATCAAACACAACACTGAAGGGCTTGTTACTGCTTGTAGAAAGTCAAATATGAGATCATATATCCATGTGTGTTGTAGCATGCTGAAATTCCTCAAGTACTAAGGTTAACTTTCTGGGCGCGAAATCGATTCAACTTGTTTCCACGCAATTTTTGGGACAAATTTGGATCGTCAACACGAGACACTCAGAACTCAAACTTTTCATAACTTCCAAACCAGAAATGATATGTATGTGTGTATGTATGTTTAACGTTCAGAGGTATATCTGCTGCATTCTCATTTTCATCCATGCTTTCGTCTGTGTTTCATTTTTGTGTACAGAACAATACATTAGATTCTATATCAGTCGAAAAACTCTATGTCATGGCCTTCTTACATTTACATACACTTCAAAGTAACAAACACGCGTATACTATCTTTAAGCTAGGATAAGCGCAAATTTTTTCGACAATCTCCATCTTTGTTTATACATGAAAAGGGGATAAAGAAAGCTAAAGAATAAAGACTGCTCCGTTATCTTTACCAGTCTTATCTATCATTCACTTTTACATTGTTATTTGAGCCCACAGATGTATTCAAAATAGGCTTACAAGTTGTCCGCTCTGTTTGTATAACTCAGCATACCTGGCTTCCACCATAACTTTGCTGACATCATAATTTCAGTGTCTTTCATGCGCGGTAACCGTCTCGTAAACTGACACGTTTGGGACATGTGCGCAAGCCACATATGATATGCCTACACATGTTCTTTTACTCTCAATACATGTAGTTTGAAGAATGAACCTCGCAGTCAAACTTCATTAATCTATTATTAATTTGTTAAATTCACCCATATCCGAACTGTCAGACATTTTGTCAGTTCAACTCTTGCAAGTATATTTCTGTGTATCTGCCTAATGTGCATAACTCAAACTGCTACAACTTTGATTCATAAATCATTGGATGCAGCTATCTCGCAAACCTATCAATTGAAGTTAAAATGTGGCCTCTATCTATAATAGTTTTGAAGTAATTTGCCTAATTTGCACAATTTTCAATGCTACAACTTTTGGTTTATATTTCATTGGATGCAGCTATGTCACCAACCTATCAATTGAAGTTGAAGTATCTGCAATAGTTTTGAAGTTATTCGACATTTAAATTTCGTGTATTTTCTTAATTTGCATAAATTGAAATACTAAGACTTTGTTTGTGATCCATTAGATGCGCCTATTGCAAAAACCTTTTGTATCAAATCGCCGTCAACGTGCGGTGATTCATGGGCTGATTTCGTGCTGGTTGCCAACTGAAGCCAAAATTTCTCTGGGAGCCATACTTGACCCTTTCCTCTCCTCTTCTCGGTTTATTTAAACGACCTTATAGCTAACATTAGTTGTGAAGTTAGACTCTTTGCCGATTATACTAGCCTGCTAGAAATTATTCAAAATCTCATAGAAACTTCCCAACGCTGCAGTACCCATCTTTCTGTCAATAATACAGTGGAGAGGGTTGGCGTGTGATATTCAATGCAGTTCGGTCTCTCTGTTGTTTTCTCAGCCAAAGTATCCAAACCATAGCATCCTCCACTCAGCCTGGGTCAGTCAGCTATTCCTGAAGCAAACGTCCTTACCCATCTCTCAGTTGTGATTTATGGTGGCATGTTCACATAACTTGAATCAACAATAAAGCTAATCAGTGCATAGCACTTCTCCGCAGATTTAAATATGAACTCTCTCGCAAAGAATTGGTTGGACTTTCATTTTTCATTAGTTTAAACATATTTTATTGGCAAAAAACAATTGGCCGACAGGCTAAGCAGCCTACATGAGGGTCTATTGTACATTTATAACAAGACTACAATGAGTTTGCGAGCACCTATACACAGACAGGTCACGCACAGGACCACAAATGGGAACAGCAAAAGGGGGCAAAGGGAATTGCTGTGTAAGCATAAATACAAGTAAAAATAGTTGTACAAGATTGCCAGATTTGAATCACGTTCTAAATCTACCGGATAATTTAATATACCTATGGATAGCCTAAAAAATTCACATTTCTCTTTTCCATAATTCAACTCATTCTGAAAAAGGTTGCGTTCTCTGTGACAACTGTGCTCAAGGTCTTTCTGACCTTGTAGAATCCATAGTTTGAAGCAGGAAAATATGTACTGAGGTTTCAGATACACTTCTCAATGCTTAACTACTGCAGGAAGTCAGGCGGTGAACACTCGCAAACAGACGTCAACATTTCGAATTAATCATTTTATAAAAAATATACAGTAATCTAACTCAAACTTGCCTCTAGAACATCTTGCGTCCCTTTTTGCCTCCCCTTTTTAGTGGTCGTTCTTTATGTGTCAATAGCTCTATATGCCCTTTCAAATGCAGGACCCAGGGTAAAATAATTCTCTTGTTCCAGAAATTCCCTTTCTCTTTACAATCAATCAATCAATCAATCAATCAATCAATCAATCAATCAATCAATATGCTGTATTTATAATGATTGTATCTCTCACGAGAGGATGTTTTTTTACAACACGGATTTCAACAGAGAGGTCTCACGAAAGTAAGATACAAGCTGTTTATAAACAAGTCTTCAAAATGTACCGTGTGGGTCCAAAATCTCTGTACAGACTCATGCTTAACTGCCTGCTTGGACCCTTCCTTCTCACATGAAGGGCATCACTGGAAACATTTTTATTTGTAAAAGGGTAGTGTCCATTGTCGTCTTACGCCATGTGTGCTCACAGCTCTATGACTTGTCTCACGCAAATCGCCCAATCGGTTGCAGTGTAAAATGGGTGATTTTGTACGAAGGTTTGCAAAAAATTATGATCATCAGCATCTGTAGCCCTGGGTCTACCAGATTTTGGTCGTGGTATAACATCTCCAGTTTCCCGGAATCTGGTCAATAATTTGCTGATGCCATCCTGGGTTACACCAAATTCCGTACCTGCACGAGCCTGGGACCAGTCTGTTGTGTTGCATAATCCAACGATTTCCCAATAGGAGCCTAACGAAATCTTAGTTCTCTCTTTTGTCATCTTGTCGTAACGATCGCTCGCATGACTGATTTCATAGTTACGCTGGTCTGCTGTTACCAAGTGGGACGGACTACGTATGGACAAGCTATCGTGACCATAGCGGTGGCTTAACTGTGAAAATGTGGAAAGTAACCCCATACATCCATGGATATTTGTCAAGATTCGACAATTTGCGCGTATCAGCGCTGCAGTCTGGTACCTAGCAATTGTACACAGGTATATTCCAGGCACAGTACAGTTTTAACTTGATTAAACTCACGCTTTCAAACTTCCCCGCTTTCTTCACGTCTATACACTTTAATGTGGATGTCGATGACCCGCTGATGGCGGTGTCCCACTTCCCGCGAAATACCGTTTAATCTCGTCGCGCAAACCTGGTGGCCAAAATTGGAAAACTAAATTTCGTGATGTTGGTATTGTGGCCAAGAGAAAGGGAAACGTCTCTTTTTGTAGCCATGTTCATGTCACATACTTCGTAAATCTACTTGGGTGGCACTTTCGAAAGGACGATCTAGTGCGACATTACATTGCCAAGACAAAGCATTAGGTGACCCTTCACATGTGACCAAAATCATAACAAACAAAGTTACTAAATGCTTCGATATTATGCCACAACAGCCTACCATTTGAGATGTATTGAAATTTAATTTACATATTCCATACTTTTGCAGTCCACTCTATTATACTTGTCAGTTACAATGTCA
Organism: Hermodice carunculata; assembly: GCA_964020975.1. NCBI lineage: Eukaryota > Metazoa > Annelida > Polychaeta > Eunicida > Amphinomidae > Hermodice > Hermodice carunculata. Next base: position 48,222 of record CAXHWN010000448.1, read on the forward strand.
CATAAAGTGAAAACAGTGCAACTGTTCGAGCTACATGTGCTTCCATATCAAGCTGTAATGTTTGGGATTTCTTGATATTTTTTACAAAGATGTGTCAAGTTTTCGTATAAATCTATTGTGTCGAGTTCTGGCTTACTATTGACTTGTATTTGTGACTGCCACACGCACGCGATTTTGGGAATATGGCGTATTTAGTGCAGTGAAATCAAATCCCATGCAAATAGACCCCCTCCCCCAATTTCTATGTCTATTTGAATGCATGTCTTATTTTTTATACCACTTTTGAGTAGCGGTTCCTTAATATTCTAAAATTGTTTGCACAGTTATGTTTCCTGTTGCCACGGAACGTATGTTTATTTAGTCACTTGGACAAGACTATCAGGCAATTTCCAACCGATTTTGGATAATTTTTTCATTTTGAAATGTGATGACATTTTGGCAGACATGTAAGTTGTCTATCACATGTCTAAATTTTATTGACTTAGCCTGAATACAATCTGAAAAAATTAACGAAATACACTCAATGTTGACATGGTAGTCAAAGGAGGGCGGTAACCTTGGATCTTAATACTGGCAATAGGTGTCTGCTCAAAAATGTCCGTTTCACATGGATATTTCCCTAAAATGAATTCTCTGAATCTAATCAAACGAAAACTGAATTACCATAAACTTCGGTACAGCAAAATCGTATAGGGGATTTTCTAAAAAATTATCAGTTCTCTTTTAAATGCGTATCCAAAATGAAGAGATAGAGTGGATGAAAAGTGAAACAAAGACTAACACCGTGGTTGTCATATTCCTTGTAGTTCTAAAGTTGAAGTTTGATACATTTAGTCTTTATAATTATTAAACAGCACCTATTAAAAGATTTATTTAACTGCCATAACACAAGTGATAAAACATCGTTTAAACATCCCTTTCCAACAGCAAGTAACCGTGAAACGAACTCCCAAAGTGATCATATAGTTTACAACAGTTGGAAAAAAGCAACACCCTATATTAATTTCTGTGGCAGAGCTGGAGATAACAAATGTAAGTAAGCTGAGTTTTGTAGCAAAACCAAGATTTTATAGATGAAACTCTTGATGAAGATTTTGGAACAAAACCCAGAAATTTGTCTACAAAACTCGTTGTCTTCGAACAAAGTTTGGTAAAATAACCTGAAAATGAGGGTCTTATGATATAACCCAAAGTTTTATTCAGACTCAATAATTGGTGACAAAAATCTAGATCTTGTGAACAAAATCCCGGATTTTGACACAAAACCCTTGGTTTCACTTTGCTAGTTCATTATATTACCATAAAGGTATTGAGGTTTTTTTGATCAGGCATGAGCAAAACCCAGGGTTTGTAAATTTCTGCCAAAGGGACATATCACGCGGTTACATGACAGTATATCATTTCATGTCGGAACAGGTTCGCCAATAAATCGCGCCTGATAAGAGGAGAGGAGAGGAGAAGAGTAAAATCCAATTTCGGTCGGGAGTAATAGTCTTTCGCAAAACACGTCCCAACCTGTGGCTGTGTAAGCACGGTGCATGCACTTGTATGGTATTGAGAGGAAAATCGGCTGGGGAAAACCTGCCATCTTGCGAAAAGAGACGAAACCAGCATCTACACCATCACAGACTTGCAGTGCACGGTAAACCAGTTGAGTTTTTTGTGTGATAAACATGGTTCCCCAGAGCAGGCGCCTCTCATGAGAGGCCACCCCTCTAAGAGGGCCACCATTCCTCTGCACAAGGTTTAATCTTGACCTTTGACCTTAAGGTCACCTCCTAGCAAATTTAAGGGAAGTCTCACCCGGGTAAATGATAAAGTTTGATAAACTTCAATCATACCCATTTGAAGGTATGGCAGGTAAACTAATTTGTTTTGCAAGGCATTGTGAACTTGACCTATGACCTGAAGGTCATCCACAATCATATGAAAAAACTCCCCCAAATCTATGGAGTATCTATCAAAAGTTGCAAGTGAATCTGGCTTACGGGTTTTGAAGAAGTCAAAATGTGAACTACCAATGCAGACCCCCGTTGACTTACATGGTAATCAATAGGAATGCAAAAGTTAAACCCTCACCCTCCAAAAAGAAAAAAAAAAAACTAATTGGAGCAGATCCATTTGACCACAGTTGGTAGATACCTACCCGATGTACAGCCCACCAAGTTTGAAGTGAATCTGGCAAAATGTTTTGGAGAAGTTAAAAGAAGAAAATGTGAATCCCCATTGACTTGCATAGTAATCAACAGGAATACATACCTTTCAAGGTCAGTCAGGTTTAAAGTAAACCATACAAACTGAAAGCCCATAGGCTTTTTCCTATTAACGTTTAATAGTAACACTGGGCCTGCGATGCACTATTAAGAGGGTATAGGCCAATATGTAAAAAATGCTGAATCAGCAGAAAAACGAAACAAGGATTTGACCTCCACCTTTGACCTCAGGGTTATTTATTATTATATGGGGAAAATTTCCCACACCCATTGATTATCTTTACCAAATTAGGAGCGAACAGGTCAAGAATAGACATGAATATAACGAAAATAAGATACTCGGCGGCGGCGGCGGCGGCGGCGGAGACGGCGGACGACAATACTAAACGCTATATGCATCCCCTCCTACGGGGGATGCATAATGAGAAAACATCGAAAACAGAAAGCAGGGATTGGGGGTGGTAGTGATGATACATGTGCAATCCAACAAATTGTGCAGTCTTTTCTGAGTGTTTATTGTTTAGTCTCCATGCTAAATTTTGGGTATTTACGATTCAAATGAAAAGGTAATCAGAAAGTGCACCTAAGGATACTCTGTTTAACACGTGGGAACATAATATGAATGTTTTAATTGGGGACAATGTATGTTGTGCATCAGTTACATATGTACTATGGCAAGTGTTTTTCTTCAATCTTCAACATTTAATTATGCCTTTTTGATCAATCTTTTTTTATACCCATAAATCATTTTTGTTTTTAATTCATTTATAGAGACCAATAATTATTTGATGACATCCAAAATCTCTAATAAAACGTTAAAACAGCTTGCCATTGTGTGTGTGTGTGTGTGTGTGTGTGCGTGTGCGTGTGTGCGTGTGCGTGTGCGTGTGCGTGTGTGTGTGTGTTTGCACAAGTTTACCGCCTGGGTAAAATATGCAACCTGCTCCCATTAAACTTTTGATTCTGCGTTTTTATTCCTTTTAGCTAAAAATCCGGATTTGGTTTGAGACGGTTCATGTGGGTATTATCCTCAGATTGGGCCTGCTCATGTTTACATTTTGGCCCGAAGATAGGACTTTGGGAAAAAATGACCTACCTTTATAGTAAGAAATTCTAAGAATTTCCCTGCAGCATTTCAAGAACATTTAAAAGGTGCTGCCCGACAAGTGGTATTTCTGTGACATTTATAACAGACCAGGACAGTTACTACACTTAAAGTCTACCGTACAGGAAATTCCATACAATACTTCATATACTGTAAGAACTTTGAACAGTTTTGTCAGCCGAGGTGGCAATCACCAAATTTCCTCATGTTTTGGTCATAGATACGGTCTGAATTAGCGTAAGGTGGCAGCACATTCTGCAAATATTTCTGGCTGCATGAAGTGCGTCAATATTACGTATTATGCTGTGTGGGTACAGAATTACATGGCGGGGCATGAATGGATACACTCTGGTGCGCATGTCTGCATACTGTTGTCCACCCTGTCTGTTAAGACCACCTAGGTACTTCCCTAACCAAAGCGAGTGGGGATTGGTTTTAAGTGTTGTGGTTTTGTTACGAGACAATTTTTCTTTAATATTTACCAAAAAAAAAAAAAAAAAAAAAAAAAAAAAAAAACCGGGACTGTAAAATGGTGCTTGTATTGACGGAATAGTCTCTTTACCGATGCTTAATGAAAGGATTCCACTGTACATGTATCTGATATGATGTGCATTTATAGGTGAAGTGTCAATTGTGGGAAGACCTCATGCGAACCTCCACCCGAATGCACAGGACTGCACTTAAACAAACTGTAGCTGGCAATAAATAAAGATTGCATTGTGCCCAAGGTTTTTGTGCGGTATGGATGGAAGTTGCTTGTCCACTGTGTTTTTATTTCTAGCTTCCGAAACCAAAACTCTCGCTGCTATAGAATAAAATGAAAAGAGTCGGGCGTGACTAACCAAAATACCCGTCTACAATGGTCTGGTCTTGATGTTATTTAATCATATTGCTGCTGATCATAATTATGAGCTGTTTAATAATGTTGGCCACGCACAACACACTTTCGTCCGAAATTTACACACAAAAACGCAAGCTGGTATATTGTTTATAACCTCAACTATAAAACAGACAAAAATGAATGAATGAAAACCTCGACGCATTTTGAATCTAAACGTATTCATTCGTGAATGTAACCCACAGAGCACAACAACTTGAACGATAGATGCATTGGAAAACATCAGTGTGCCCGTGTGCTTCTGGTCCAATTGCACTTGGTTACCCTGGTGGATCTTCCCTTCACCTTCCATTGTTTAGCTTCCTGCACGTCATGTCCACAGAGGTGCCTGTATGGACCCAGCTGTGGAGGTACAATTTATCGAGTCAACCGGCCGCGGCTTGGAGATCAACCGACGCGGTTCTCGGCTGGCCAACTCAAGCTTATATTGTGCATATTGACAAAGCCCTGCTAACACTTTAATTCAACAAACTGTGGGTCAAGAAAATATAAGCCTCTCTTTTCACTTGCAGCTATTTACTCTGCACAGCGTTTCAGACTCAATTCATGATCTCCATTCTTATGTTATATCAGAAGTTTTGATCAGTGACTGCTCTCCATGTTCATCAACTGAAGCTTCTTCATGGCTTCAGACGAGCAATAAATCATTGGTGACAGATCATGCGCGACGAAATTCAACTGACCAGAGGACAGGGTTTCATAAGCATAAGTTAACTTGTTATATACCCCCCCCCCCCCCCAAGTTTTTACCCGGTTACTATAAAGTCTTGTCAAAATTAAATTTAAAAGCATTACTCCAACAACAAAAACAAGGGCATGGAAATGCCTGTTCATGCCACTGATAGTAATTTAAGATCCTCATTCTAAAGCTAATTTGTAGAGTCTTCATGTCACTTGGGGCAGCACGTGTTCCTGTGGACACTTAACACATTCGCTTATATCTTTACTAGTTTGACGCGGATTTGTAACAAAATATTTTCTAATATGCTTACCTGATATAATATTCCCAGCAGTAGGAGAAAATTGACTAAGGTATCCATATTGAGTCTCCTGTATGATTTCATGGCGAAATTCACCTGTGTGTCCTAACATGCAGGTGCTCTAACACCTGAAACTATATGGTCAGGGCGTGTCGCACCAACCAGCGCCTGAACTGGCTCTTTGTGACACTTCCCTGTTCAGCGAAAAGACAACAGTGCGGTGTTTTGCTGGGTAGATCCACAATTTGTGAGCTACGGAGTATCCTTTCTTGACAGGACCTGCGCGTCTGTCCCGTCAGCTGGTACGGCACCGAGCTGTCAAGCGAAATGTCAATGGTAGTCAGGCAAAGTCGCCGCCCAGGGATGTGGTTCTGCTCAAGAAAAGGGCAGGTAAAAATAACATGTGTCGGGACCCCGTTCTCGTGTCTAGTGGAGTGTTGCGAATGACCCACGTAAGTATACCTTTCGGACTTTTTTTCGACGAATTACCTGACCAGCCCAAGTTTCATTCAGTTCTGTGGTTGTGCAACAGAACAAGAACGTTTTTCAAAAGGCGGGACTGGAGCGGTGAGACACGGATGTCACATCGCTTGGGTTACTCATATATTCTCAGGTGGTATAATGGGAAAAGAACAATGCATTACAAAGAACTGAATAGCAAAGTTAAAATTTACCCGCGGTTCATATTTTATTTCAAATACTTTTCTCCCTATTTGAAGTTCTCATAGTTCACTTGACAAGTTGAGTGGTCGACTCGATTACTACGTCATGTTCACCGTATATCAGCGTACCAAACACATCTACGTCAATTTCTATTTGCACAACATAATTCATGTGAAAAGATCGAGCAACGTTTGAATGAAATAAATGTTTTTCATTTATAGCAAAATGAAGATAAATGATCCAATGGAAAGTGCTATGCCGAACACCATAGTCGAAAACTTGATTGCATAAACATGCGATGTCATCGTTGTCGGTATGAATTAAGTGATTATAAGAATATGAAAACAAAATGTAAAATGTAAACAAAACAAAATCTAAGACTTTTCATCAAACACAAAGTGATGCTACAATTCCAACCCTTCAAATTGCTTCTGTAATGAATGAATAGATATGTGATGAATTTAATCTCCTTGGCCTGCTAATAGAGACACATATTTAACTTGGAATAGTCATAAACAAAAGTTGCATCCAAAATTACCCAAACAATTGGTAAAATCAGGTAAAAATTCTTCCATCACACACTATGCAAATTATTTATGATAGTTTAATCTTTACAAGAATTAATGATGGACTTGGGGGGGGGGGGTATAAACTAATAGAAAATAGACTTCAGAAAAAGGCCGCTCAAGTTATAAACCATAGGACAGGACTCACTGGGCTTCATTGTAACAAGGTCGTGTAGGTTTAGTATGAAAATATTTGTCCAGACTACTGTCTAATTTCGCAGGTTAAAACGCCTGTACTTAAACACAGCAATGGATGGATGATGGACCTTGCCAAGGCGTACAAGTCACTCGCAGCCCTCTGAATTAAACAGGCGCAGATTCATCGGCATGTTGGAGGCTGGTCTTTTCTGGCATGAGGTTACCAAGAGATTGGGGTGGCCTCTTTTTTTTCCACAGGAGCGTATGTAGCATACTTGTTGTCCTGAAACTTCGCTCCATAATAATTCTCATACTTTCTTTTGCTGAAAATTTTTAGATGTTTGTCCTTCGGATGCATTTTGTTCCTAGTGGATAATCTACAGAACCTAAAATAAACATACCAAATTGCATAAAACTACAACGAAGGTTTCAACATGTATGTATGTATGTATGTATGTATGTATGTATGTATGTATGTATGTATGTATAATAATAATAATAATAATAATAATAATAATAATAATAATAATAATAATAATAATAATAATAATAATAATAATAATAATAATAATAATACGGTGGCTCTCCGCTTGTCTGCCGCGGTCCTATGTAACTCTGTGACACAGGTGGCCTAGGGTTAAAAAAAAATCATCCATCCATCTCACACCCTATCCCTGCCTCTAAGGCTCAGGCTTTTCCCATGGGAGCCCCCATGGGAGCCCTTATAAGGGCTACCACCATTCCCATTCCTTCCCTTCCCTGTACTCTGGGATTCTAATTTAACCTGTTGCCTTCTAACTCTATTATTTGATTCCTTTTCTCCCAGCATCCTACCAGGTAGTCCTGCACAGTTTTATTACCTTTCCTGCCTCCCAGAAAGCCACCTTTCAAACCTAAAATCCATGCTATACGTTCCTCTTCCTCTAAACCCTGAACCTCTTCTAAACCCTTGTAATTGTAATCTTCTCTGTGCAACTTTCTGAAAAAATCTTCCCTTATCTCTCTATATGCATCACACCACAACAGCCAATGATCCACTGTCGTATCTGCCTCTTGTCTACACGACTTACACTGTCCACTACTCCCTGTTGTCCACTTTTCATTTCTCTTTTCTAGATTGATTACTTCTGCCCTACTTTGAAACAGAAGCTTGGATCCCTTCCCTCCATCCCAACACACACTTTTCGGTGGCTTTCCTAATACCTTGTATGCTTTCAATGTACTTTTTTTCCCTGACTCCTCTTTTCCAGTCTTCTTTCCAACCCTCTGTAACAGTCTTACCTATATATACTTTCCAATCATCCACCTCATCATAACCTTTTAGTTCATATTTCTCTGCTAACCCGTCTATGTCTTTGACTCATCTTGTTTTTTCCTTGGCTACCTCATTGTAAACTTTCCTGCACCACCTGTCTTCACTTATTCCTTGTAAATAGCCCCAGTACTTTAACTTAGCTTTGGCAATTCTATCTGTGATTTTATTCCATCCTAACTCTCCAAGGACTGCTTCTGTTGCTGTACATGGTGGTGCTCCTAGTATCCATTGTGCATGTGTGTATGTATGTGTGTGTATGTATGTATGTACATATATATATATGAGTGTATATATATATATGTATGTATATGTGTGTATGTGTGTATGTATGTATGTATGTATGTATGTATATGTGTGTGTATGTGTGTATGTTTATGTATGTGTGTATGTATGTATGTATGTATGTATGTATGTATGTATGTATGTATGTATGCAGGGACAGATCTAGGACTTCAAAATTTGTAGCCAAATCGGAAAATAAAGCAGTAATCGCTGCAAAATTTGACCGAACTCTTATATAATTCATGTTAAAATAAATTAGCCACTTGCAAACCTCTTTAGCCAAATGAATGAAACATTAGCATTTGGCTAATGGCACCAGCAGTCCCTGTATGTGTATGTGTGTATGTATGTATGTGTGTGCATGTGTGTATGTATGTATGAATGTACATGTGAGTGCGCGCGCGCGTGTGTGTAGCAATAGGACTATGACTCTAATGACATTAGTATGGTGAAACATAGGCACATATCCTACTGCCTCATCGTTAAAACAACTTGGCGCATATAATAACGACATGTATGGAAATTGTGACAAACAAGTTGGGGTCTAACTGGAAACACTTGCCCAGCACCAAATGTGTCTACATGAAGTAAAACTTTTGTTTCATATTTAACAGACACACATCGGTTAAAGAACAAATTTCTGGAAATAAAAATGGCATTTCTAATATTATTCTTATTCAAATATTCAAGATTCATTATTTGATAAAATTCCCTCTCATTAGTACAAGCTAGAATACAACAATTTCTGTTTAATTATCATGAGAGGCACAAGGGCTAACAACATATGTGAGAAAGCTTAAATGGAAACTCTGTTGTCTTTATCGTTTTGTAGATATTCAAGATTCAAACTTTGATATGCTCCAAATTTAAAATATCACAACTTTTGCTTAACATTTTCAGTTGATGCACAGTTGTCAATGACATACAGAAAAAGGTTGATATTGAATCTCTATTATGCTTTGTAAGATGTTGACGATTTATACGTTGAAATATACACAAGAAGTACAATTTAAAATGCTTCAACTTGTACTCAATATTCATTACATGCACAAGAGTTAACAACAAAGATATTTAAGTTGGAAGGACAATTCTACTTATTACATAATCGAATATATTAATGATTTAAACTTTATAATTCATCTGATTTGCACATGCAAAGGCATTCAATGCGTGTGATTAGTGTGAGCATATTTAAGTTTTCATTAATATATAAAGTGGGTATAGTCAACTCATTTACAATTGGGAAAACGGCATGGCCCTACATGAATCTCCTTTGTGGAGGAAAAGGCAAGTAAAGAGGACATCAAAAGACACAGAATTGCTGGGAAGTCAGGCAGGCCCATTGTGTAATTGCCAGTCTGTAGTAATGTTTCAGTCTGAGATAATATCCATACATAGTTTGGTCAGAGAGAACGATTAAAGAATTCTGGGGACGAAAGTGAGTGTTGACATACAGAAATAAATACCGGTATCCAGCAGTGCTCAAAGTCAGGCATACGTTTCGTGCTGGTCGAACTTTTGTGCTTCCAACATTCCCCGAGTACCACCTTGGAGCTATGGTGCATCAAATGTCGAACAAGACTAGTTTGATATTTTACAATTGTATGGCTTCATGAATATGGAATGGAAATTCAAACAAATTCACACAGCATTAAAACACTGAACAGAAGTTTTGTCCTTTGAAAGGCTAAGCTGTCTAGTCGTTAATGGATATTATACCGGGAAAAGTTTTTTCCTACATATATATCTCTTAGTGTGGCCCTGTTGCAAGACTTCCTAGTGTGGACCAAATGAAGCCAATATACTGAACATCCACATGAAATCATGATTGGAGCTTGTTAGATCAGCCCTATTAAAAGTGGTCCCTCGCATCAGATGGTCCCTGAGGGTAGGCAAAACTGAGCTAGTGAGGCCAAATGGGACTTTTCAGGATGCGTCGGCTCTTGGTCAAATTCCGCTGTAAAAACACTGCTGACGGCATTCAGTGACGCGGTGACATCACCACCGAGAACGCTTTGCAGGAAACTACGGGGAGTTTTATCTCATGGCTGTACATTAGTATTGTCAAATTGTTACTTTTTTGAGGAGTGAGTACAGCAAGGTGGATTGACAATAAAAAATGTATTTTCGCTCTAGTTTCGATCTTTTGTAGGTATCTATTCATTTACGGTTGCAAGAGTGCCACCTGCTCAGTTGCAAAATTATAAAATACCATACTACATAAATAAAATATGTTCTTTTAATGTTTATTAGCTTTTTGTGTTGCTCTAAAGTGTTATAAAGGTTCAATTTGCTGTCGATCACTTGAAGTCACAATACTCATGTCACCTTCAGTCAGCTTAACTGTTAGTTTACAATATCTTTTCTATGGAATTTCAAGCACGACTGCAGCTGATCGTATCAATTGTAACATATTGGTATATCTCAGGTACCAACAAGCGTTTGTAGGTGTCCGTCTACCTCCTGGCGCGATATCTGTGTGTAAATAAATGTAAAAATAACCTTGCACTGGACTATCTCTGTGATGAGTTTATTTTATGTTCCGATTCTCATATTTATACATGTAATCTAAGATATGCGCACTCTATGGATGTTTTTATCCCCGGTGTTAAGAAAAGTTCTTTTAAGAAGTCTTTCGCTTACAATGGTGCTGCAGTTTGGAACTCACTTGACGATTGTACCCGCAGTTCAAACGATTTACGTTCTTTTAAATGCAATTATAAGGCTCGCTACTTTACATGATTTTCATGTTTTAATTTTGAATTGATTGTCGCTTAGTTTTATATGTCATATATTTGTAACATTTGTATAGATATTGTATAAATGTTTACTGATCCCCAGGGAAGAAAAGAGGTAACTTTGACTGGGTGTACCAGAATAAAGATGTTCAATTATTATTATTATTATTATTATTATTATTATTATTATTATTATTATTATTATTGTTATTGTTATTGTTATTGTTATTGTTATTGTTATTGTTATTATTATTATTATTATTATTATTATTATTATTATTATTATTATTATTATTATTATTATTATTATTATTATTATAGTACCTGGTCACGGGTGGAAATCACACCATAGTATAAATCTTTGCGACTCGTTCTATCATAAAGCATATTTTTTACCAGATTTCATTTTATGAAGACAAAAGTTAATTTTTTTCATCGTTTCTTTTTTGAAAATAAATTGTCGCATTTGAAGATAACATGAACTTTTGAAGACTTTCATATGTAACATATATTTCTGAACATACATCATAAAGATCTAGATTTTATAACTTTTGGAAGTCACCATTTAATTTACATGAATTATATAAGAAGATAGCGATAAAATTAAATAAATTTCTGTATCTTTTAAAAACAAATCTATCGTTTTGTACGGCAATTAGTTCTCAGAGTCTGTACAATAATACATTTTGAATCAAGTTTTTACATCGGATATGTAACGTACACACAATTTAGTCATTTATATCCTCACGCAAATACTTTTCGGGATGCCTAGATCCATCAGTCCACTAAAAAATCCACAAAACGCCTAAAGTGTATATTCAGTCGCGGTCGCTGATGTTATTTTTCGCAAAAAGCATCCGTCGCGAGGGAAAAAAGTTGTTTTGCTTAACTTTCTTCCGTGGGGTCTAACATCAGTTAAGTACAGCTAGCAAAGTACAAGAACCATTGCAATGATCAGCCTCTGGAAGTGTCTTTAATGGGACAACCCGGGGCATAACTTATCACAAAGGTTGTACAAAATGAACCCGCATCTCCATCACCGTGACCACTTAGGGTATTACCACCTCAAGGTCACCACTCGACTGACTGCCAAAATGTCAGTGTTTCTTACTTTTACAGTATGTGTTTGTTTGTTTGTTTGTTTGTTTGTTTTTGTTCACTATTGAACAGTCGTATCTCTGTTAGGAGCCTGTTTCGTTATAAACCAAGGTATGCGTGAAGCTATGTGACCACGCCTTGTAATACCATCTCAACAAGGAAAATTCAAACCCCGTTCTTTGTAGTGCCACTAAGTCATTTATACTTCTTTAGATCGATCTCGCCGTTGATTCACCGACACTCTTTACGCAGTCTTAAGAACCAGTGATTTGAATATCTTAACCTTGTGGCACACCTTTCAATTGTAAGTCACACAGGTCGTAGTCTATTCAACATGTCATGGTCATGAATATGTGTTACAGGTGTACAACATGCACCCATCGGGATAGAAATACATGCGGACTTCCCATAGAAAGTACAGTATTTCACTGACAATTGTACTAGTAGTAGTATTTAGTAGTAACGATCTGTTTGTGGTAATTTGCTGTCAATAAGTGCACAGCAGTATCAAATGTCAATGTAAATTTCGTCGCTGTCAATGAATGTATAGTACTGTCAAATGCCACAGTAAGTATACTGTCAATAAGTAATATTCGCAAAAATATGGGTGTAAATATACAGTTATTGTCAATAAATATACAATACTGTCAAATGTTAGTTGAAATACACAGTATCTGGCAGTAAACATACGTTACTGTGAAATGTTAGTGAAAATATACAGTTACTGTCAAAATGTACAATACTGTAGAATAAGTGTAAATATACAGTGGCAGTTAATAAATACAGTGGTGTCAAATGTCACTGCTCATATACATTTACTACCGGTAAGGATATAGTAAAGCCAAACAAGCATAAAATACAGTTACTGTTAATAAACAAACAGCCCTATCAAATGTCAGTGTAAGAAAACGGTTTTTGACAAATTAAGTAACAAAATACAAAAACTTAAGTTACATACAAAATTCCGTTAGGTTTTAGCAGCATAGTTGCTGGATGGTAAGTATGTGGTGATGATTGCTTCCATTTATTTCTTTTTTTTCTGTCGACTTATTACCATTAACAGGGAGTGGCCTTAACATAGAATGCGATATGGGAACGAACGGCAATGAGAAAAGTACCAGAAAGTCTTTGGATAAGACAGATTCAGCTGTAGTAAAGTTGTGATGAAACCAGCACATATTAGCAATGACATGAACAAATTCTAACAATTCCGCTGGTATGATTTAAGACATCCGCACTAACCAGAGGTAATAATGAAACCCAGGGAAAAAAATGAAACCAACAAAAATATGTTGACCTCAGGTGCTCTTTGTGCAAATTATGGCTCACGTAGTCTCATCGCAAGCTTAGGGGTCAGCTGAAATGGTCTCTCCGTGACTCCAAAGCGTCTACTTCGCTTATCTCCGAATATACTTTGCATGAAATTATTCCAGGACAATGGGAGGCCGATCCCAAAACGTTTATACTTTCAAAATACTTCACAATGATGACATGTTTGTTTTTGAGGCTAACAATAAACATTGTGACCAAACCTTTAGGTGTAACCATTTTCCCCGAAGCCACACCCGGGGAGAATCTTAGCAGGTCACCGCAGATTTGTTTTAACATGGTGTTGCTGGGTTTGGAAAAGCATGCCACATGGCAACTTGTGTTCTTAAGTATACATGAGTCTTCATGATTTCGTCAATAAGAGCGTATGAACCCGTGAGTAAACACATATTTTTTATGGCACACTCTCGTGTTTACTCTAGTGGAATGAATAGGTAAGATCTCTGGAAAACACATTAAGACGGCTCTGAGAATGGGACCCCCATTGCCACATAAGAGAGCACGTCAAAGTGTGGGTGTACGCGCTGTTATTGTATGTGTTGTAAATATATGTATTTCAAGACCAAATTGCCCAATAGCTGATGAGTAGCTAATCGAGGGGGTCTCCAGGCATACAATTCGCAAGATAAGTCCAAAACCGGTATAACAGTGAATTATAGTTATCAGTTTTACGAAATGTCTCATCTGAGTAATATATGACTGTACTGTAACATATATGTCGGTGTGCGATGTATCCGAAAGGTCAAAACTACCACTTTGCATAATTTCTAAGATTGTATCACCAGCAAGGTTTCATGGCAGATTTGGATGCCCACCAAGAGAAAGCACATTTGTAACCAATCTCAGAGGTTTGAGTGAAGATAGTCCGTGAAGAGAACAATACAACAGGAAGTGACCTACATATTCCTTTAATTTGTAACAGGAGCAAGCTGCAGAGGGCAAAATATTAATACAAAATAAATGAGAATTGAGTTTTGAACACCCAAAGTGTAGCTGCGCCTGAATAATGTTAATGCAAAACGATCAACAAACGCAAACTATTTTGGGATTCTATGACAGAACAATTGTTTGGTTAACATCTTCGCGGAGATCGTTTCAGGCATAAATTGACTCCTTTCACAGAACCAGCAAAGCATAGAAGGCAGAAAAGACTTAAAGTAACGACCAGTCCCAAATTCAATTTGTCTAAGATGAGGGAATTTTCGAAGAGGGAATGTGTAGCGACCTCCCACCAATTTCAGCAAGCAACCGATCGTTTGATGTACATTTCGGTACTTGTATGCTACATCACGTTATTCCCCGCCAAGTAGCTGGGAATGCTCAAAGTATAATATTGTACCAATGATAAAGTGACAATATTAGCAAAATAATTCAATATATTGGACATAGGAAATCAATTAAAATCACATAAATATAAGGAGGTTACATGAACTATCATGTTCATGTTGTCTCCCGCAACAAACACACACCATTAAAAGTATATTCCCCTTGAGATCCTCGTGGTTATCACAGCAGCATACATCTTTCTGATTAGACTTTAATAATAATAATAATAATAATAATAATAATAATAATAATAATAATAATAATAATAATAATAATAATAACAACAACGAGAACAACAATAATGATGATAATAATAACGAGAACAACAACAATGATAATAATAATAATAATAATAATAATAATAATAATAATAATAATAATAATAATAATAATAATAATAATAATAATAATAATAATAATAATAATAATAATGCATGGGTAACCTTAGAACGAAAAAGTTTGCTGAGGCCGATACAACCTACGACAAAGTTCAGAGTAGTATATTATAGGGCGTTATAAGTTGTAAGGCTTAAGTATACTTTTCTCAAGAACAGGAACAATGACGCCAGTCGAAAACACATCAGGTATAATATTATAATTAAAAATGGCAGGATACAGATGAGCAAGACGTTTTGATAATACTTGTAATTTCCAAAATACAAGTTGCTCGGCGGTGTGGCCGTAACAGCCTGGGGACGAATTTGTCGACCAATAAAACCAGAAACCATGTCGGCAGTGACAGTATAATGCTCCATGTTATAAGAATGGTGTGTCAGATTTCTGTATTTACGCTTCACTAAATCAATGATACGCCCCTGATCTGCAGAAAGCACACGAGGGATACTACCAATGATGGGCGAATAATACTTTGATATATCGTGGGCAAAGAGTGATGAATTAAGCCTTTCTTGTTTCAATCTTTAATACCTTTCCAGGAGAAACTACAGCTGTTCTCATGAAAATGGTGAGTTAATTTGTTGTTCTGTATATCATTTTGATTAGTGTAGTATATAATTCTTTATTTCCGTATTTTCAGGCCTCCAGCCTATAATACAAATGTCAGTTTGAATTTTGTAAGTGAAAACAGATATACAAAAACAAGCAAAATGAATTCATTTAGATAATACAAATGTATACCGGTGCTTCCAAATTAATCATCTTGTAACTCTTTAAATCCTTCCCAAATAAATAGAGATAATCTTACAATTGTTTCATAGTTTTCAGCACACATTAACCTGTTGAAATGATAAATATCTGGATGGACATGGATCAGCTCTGGTAAAAATTTTATTCTGAAGTGTGTATATTTTTAACAAACATAAAGGAAATAAATTTCATCTTCAACATAAGAGAAATCTTTTGACAAGCAGTATCTACACAATCTGTTTTCCTTATCAATATTATTTCTTCTTCCAACTTCAACATTTAATGAGTGGCATGAGATTCTAAAACGTGATAGAGCATTTCTTAATTTCAATTCTTTTAATTCAATATTATATCTTTCGACATTTAATAAAGTTTTAAACTGTACATAATATGTTAATTTACTTTTTTTTCAGATCATTATGCCATGATTGCAATGCTACATCTCTCAACCTCTGTGAAATATCACTCAAAAATAAATCAATATTCCGATTTCCTGCGATATACAGACAAGTCCAAAACCTAATCTATATATTAAATATGTCATATCTGTAGCCCATGTTTTTCTGCCAGCTTCATCTAATTTAACAAGCATTTCATAGCACTGTTTTGGATATCTATTAGGATTCATCAATAACAATTTAGTCTAATACTTAATACTGCGTTTCATATAAAATACAGACAAAGGATATCTTCCACACTCACCTAGAACAGCTGCATTGCCAGATGATGAAGGAACTCCCAAGAAGTGTTTGCAAAATTTAATATGTACTTTCTCAATATTTTCACAGTAACTTGTCCCCCATACTTCAGATCCATAGAGCAAAATTGGCTTTATCATGTTATAAAAAATATGAAATGCTATACCATGAAAAAGTTTTCCACATTTAATTTCAAAACGTCTCAGCGTGCAAATTACGTTTTGTGCTTTTACTGCCAAATTTTTGTTGCTGCTGACCAACCCAATCTGCTAGAAAACATGATACCTAAATATTTATAAGAAGATTGTGTTTGCAAAAGCTCATTTCTAAAATAAAATCTTTCATTTTTACGGAGAGTTCCACCATTTCTACACACGACTACTTTTGTTTTTTGAATATTTACCTTCATTACCCAATTATCACAAAATTCTTCTAATACAAGTAGATGTCTCTGAAGTCTACCTGCTGTATCACTGAAGTCTACAATGTCATCTACAAATTCAAGTGCAAGTAGATTGGGACATTCTGGGGGAAATGTAAATACCTTGGCAGCCCTTTGTTCCAAATCTAAAACATAATCATTTAAATACAAAATAAAGAGTAGCGGGTTGACCATGCCGCCCTGATTACGCACACACCATCCACTTAATCTTCAGATTAGCATTTTCATTTTATAACAGGCATATAAGATTAGCATTTCCATTTTATAAAACTGATCTGAATTGATTCATTACTTTGTCTTTAAATCAGGATTAAAATATGGATCAAATTAAGATTAAGCCATAATTCTGACATGTTAATTTTTATTTAAACATTACTATTTACTGGATAACCATATAAAACATCGAGATATAAAACAATGGGATCCCCAGACATGGAGTGACGTAGCAAAATTAACAAGACACAAAAGACAACACAAATTTTACCCAACATCACTGAAATGAGTATATAATAGAGAACTGAAGATACGCCAATTGAGTGTCGCTACCACCAAGTTAAGAGATACATTAATCATTGGAAGGTCTTGAGAAAGCTGTGAAATTTTGAAGAGCGTAGCGTACCATGCAATATACCTCAAGAGATCGGGACAAATATTGGACACTTGGTTATCTCACTGCAAAATTAAAATTAAAGTTACGGAAAACAATTCTGTCAAAGTGCATGAAGTGAGAAGTAAAAAGTATTCATAAGCATACAGACAATTGTGATACTTCTCTGGATCAGTGATAAACGCTATTTCATCAACTTGAATACTTACATACTACTCAACTTGAGCTAAATCATTAATTTGGAACTTTTGAATTACAATTACTATTTGAATGAATTACCGCATACCTTATATATTAAAATGTGTTTTTCACGATGGTAACTCGCTCTTTGCTTATGATGGGAACGTTTTCATCACACCGAATTAGTAATGCTTCTATTCTATCATTGTTGGGTACACCTCAATAATATGGCTAATTAGTCACAGAAGCCCATGATATAAATATTAGTTTCACTCGATGGACGTTCTGAATGTGATGTTAGAGTCAGCTGTATATGAAACTGTTCCACCACACAGCATTATATTAACTCCAGGTATTTATTTAGAGCACAACAACTTAGAATGTAAGTGATTGTTGTATACCATTCGTTAAGACGAAAAGTAGGTGTACGCTTTACATGGTAACGGAAATCTTATCTCTGACTTCACTAAAAAACTAATAGTCATTGAACGAGCCATGCACGCGACAGAAGCCGCCACCATAATAGACAATGACATCAATTTTACTTTTTGTTGTCTTCTTACAAACAATATTTACTTTTGTTCTATTTTCTATGTTCAATATTTCAAGCTTTCAACATTACGTTTTCACTTAAAGGGTCCACTGAGATAGCAATTACATATACAAAATATATGTACAGTCCTGGCTTTAAGGTCAGACCTGCGTATATTGTTCTAACTCGCTTTGAATCTTCAATTTAATTGGTGTATTTACAATGTCACAATCATTGCTGGGTCGATGTTTCTCTAATGACTGTTCTTCAACCTTTATTTGTGTGAATTTAACTTATAGCAACTTACGGGTTTGTGTATAGCCTGCCTGTGAGCGCACAGTGTGTCAAATGGACTTGGCCTGGTTACCAGCCCAACAACAGTTGAATATGGGACAACTGTATATCTGTATTAACTTCGGAACACTCGCTTACAATATAAATTCTTATTGGGTTATTATTAAACATCAAATTTTAACGACTGCTGCCATAATGTGTACGGATGTGAACATGTATATGTTTACATTTGTACCTGTTAATGCGATGAGGTATTATTCAGTACGCTGACGATATCTTGGCAGTTTTTGCAATTTTAATTCTGCTTTTCATGTATATACCTTACATTACACATTAAAGCCTACCGTCGGGGTATATGCGTCATATGATGTTTCAGTCCTGATAGATACCTGTATTCAGATAGCTTTTGGCTTGTGAAGCACATTCTCACTTCGGATAACACGTGTTAACGTACAGTATAATATGTGGACTCAAAGGATATTATCATAGAAAGGCAAAAATAAATTTATTCCTATTTCGATCTTTCTCTTGATGTATTTTCACTGTTTTCATTATATGGTTGTTTAACACTATTTTATACTTAACGATGAGCTTCAATGAATTGAGCTACTCTACGGTGCGCCTGTATATAGTAAATTCAACATTTTCTTTATGCAAACAGTATTGTTTTGCATTGTCTCTGTTTTTACTAATTTGTCTCAGCAATTTATGTGTAATTCTCAATATATCTTTATTGCCACTTTTTCAATGTTCATTGTTTTGCCATTTTTCCTGGGGTATATGATCTTCAATGGTATGATGAATTGATCATACTGGGATACATAGGTCTTGCTTACTTGGTTTATTCTCGCACTGTTTAATCAAACTGTATATTGTTCTCCCCATGTTATTCAGGGCTTGTTCCCTATGCGTCGCACTTATACATGTCTTATGCTACCTGCTAAATTGTCGAAATTCCTGTGTAACAGATTGTTGATTGTAATGCATACATTCCTACTGTTCGGGAACTATAGCAAAAAGTGTACACCATTAATCTGGATGTATTAATCTTGCACAATGGGAAAAGTCTGGGCAGCCTGAGTTGTGGACTTATACCTGATAAAATATGCCATTTGAATACATTATAGATATGCTATCTTAAATTTCCTACACTTAATTTATTAATATGCGTTTATATGGTTTTAATTGCTACGGATTTATCCTGGTCATTAGTTTAGATATTCCACTTTTATTGGGAATTAATGAAGACATACTATGTACACACTGGGGCCAACTAAGCCAAAAGTGGCCATTAGAACAGCCAGTTTGGGTGCTATGCTGGATGCCTATGGTAGAGAAATCTGTATTGTATAAAACTTGGCATGTTGACAGATCATACCAGTAAAAACATTTGGACATGTTCCATGACCTTGAGATAACTTTTAGGTGACTGTGAGGGTCACTTTTGTGATTTGGATACATTTTTTTTTGGGGGGGGGAGCCTTTTTCGTCTTTTTGACACATTTATGACAAGAAATCGCAAAAAGCGAAGAAGTTGTGTAAAATTTTTGCGCAGATCATTTTGAAGAAAATGTTTACGAAACTAGCCAAAAAAAAAAAAAAAAAAAAAAAAAAAAAAAAAAAATGTATCAGGGGTATTTTGCAATAGCTTGTTTCCTTTTTACATAACAGGCATACATCTGTACATAAAATAGGTGAAACACAGAGGTTACGCATGTTTAGTAAATAATTTAAAAAGTCATCCAAAAATCTTATGTTTTAAAGAAATTACATCCGTTTGAAATTTTAGCTCATAAACCCATTGTTGGCTACCATCTTAGATTGAGAAATCGAAAACGAGTCCTGATTTCAAATGGATATCATTTCACTAAGATTAAACAAATTCACGTGAATTGTTGTCAAAATCATTTCCTCTTTCAGCTGCATCCGATGGTGGATATATTTTAAAGAGGCAAATCGAAACTTTTCTGATATTTGGAAAAATAACTTTTGTACCCTTATATTTTCTAGATCAGTTAATTTTTGGTTGCATGCAAAATAATTTTTTAGTCCTCCAAAATATCAAATTCCACAAATGATTGAAATACAGGATAGAGTGAAAATAACATGGCGCTCTGTAGCTTGAAATCCCTGAGGTTGGCCAAACCTTCCAAATCATAAAAAAACGTTCAGCAACTAGTCTAAAAAGCAAGTTAACTCTTGGTTCTTGTGCCAGGCCACATCTGTAACGTTTCAAATATGTGTTTTGAAATAAAGAGAAATCAAGGACTTATAAAACCCCTAAAAGCACAAACAAGCACCCTTGATTACTTGACATGTTTTACCTAGATGCAAGGTCACGCCATAATTTAATGCTTGCACCCTAGCTAGTCTCACACAATTCCAGCCCTGAAACTATTTAAATGTCCACATCATAAAAATGAAGTCTGTCTCTGTTGTTGTCATTATCATGTAACAGCGCGGTTGTGGGTAGGCATTTTTCATGACGTCGCGATAGCGACGTCATGGAAAAAATGCCTACCCACAACCGCGCTGTTACATGCCAATGACAACAAGAGAGACAGACTTCTTTTTTTATATTTTTATTCATATAAACATTAACACTAGAATTGAATTTGTCATAAATATTTGTGCATAAAAGTTTTGATAGCCACTGCGAAGGACCTTATGGTAATTAGTGGGAGGAGCTATGGGTGTGGCAGATATTGGCACGTGCCGTGTTACCATCGACTGATGAAAACAAAATTTGTTCCTATTCTTTCAATGCTAGCAAAAACTCCGAATGTAAATATATTATGCCATGAAACTCCAAGCACTAATATCACATACATGTATATATATCAAGAAAGATTTAGAAAGATTTACTTATTAAACTGAGTGTCCCTAAAAATAATCAAGCTTCAAAAATAGCAAACTCGAGCCTGGATGCGTTGCCATGACAACAAAGGATCCGTCAAGATATACTGTCCGCTATATTAGCGCGGTATTGCAGTGCAGTAGGGCATATGAAAACTTAATCCTGTATAACATCAGATACTGGTTTAAGCGTCAATTTGGAACATTTCAAATGTCTGCTGCATTTCATATGGATGCATTACCTTTGAATTGACTTTCTGGATCACATCAGGTTCAGCAGGAACAATCTAATGTGACCAGAAATATATATATATATATATATATATATATATATATATATATATATATATATATATATATATATTTCTTTAACGAGGATTGGGCAATAGCCATTGGCTAATACAGGGCCCTTTCCTCAAGTACATACAATACCATTAAATACAATAGAACAACAGTAATCCACAATGGAAAAGGAAAAAAATAATGATATATAAAAAAATTAAAATATTTCGCAATATATAATAAAACAAAAGAACATGACAATATGATGTGATAGAGCAGGCGCATATTAATAGTTTAAACTATGTAGAAGCCAATCAAACAAATAAGTATAGTTTCGTTTAAATAGCCACGTATAATTAATCGTCTTCGTCTGAATCAGAATTAACATCAGATTCTTTACCCAATCTTTTTTTTTGGAGAATAAATTTCATTGAAGCATGTATTATTTTGCAGTTACACTCAAAAGACAAATTATGGTGACCGAACAAACAAAGCGACACTTTATCGTTATTAGATAAATTATCAAAAGTCAAATTAAGATGACTGGTTTCGAGAGCTGAGGAGATTCTAGCCAAGAAAATGTTTCTTGGAACTGTGTACAATGTATATATATATATATATATATATATACATATACACATACATACATACATACATACATACATACATACATACATACACCCACATATATATATATATATATATATATATATATATATATATATATATATATATATATATATATATATATATATATATATATATACCAGGATATCTGAAAATATATTCTGGTTTATGCTGTGAAAAAAAGAAAGACAGAAAAACAAATAAACAAACAAACAAACAAAAAAAAAACAAAAACAAACAAAACAGAATAATTAACAAAAAGATAAACAAAAAACAAATAAAACCAAAACAAAACAGAAAATAACAACAGAATAAAAACAAAAACAAAAACAAAAAAACAAACAAAAACAAATACAAACACAAACAAAAACAAAACAAAACAAAACAAAACAAAACAAAAAAAAGGGGGGGGGGGAAGAGACTTTGTACATGCTGAATAAACACTGATAAAACACAATAACAAATGTACCACTTAAATCATGATCTACTGTAGGTTTGGGTGATGATAAAGTTATTGAGTTTGTTAATTCCAATGGAGAGGAAAAATAAAAATATACGATATATACAAAATCACAATACAAAAGCACACAACTGATACCACTGATAAAAATATCCCATTTCGCAGTTCATAATAGTAACCAATTATACAAATACCCGCCGGCAGTTTCGGAGCTGTATCCACTATCTTGGCAACTTTCTCCACTATGCTCCATCTTTGACTCGGCAGGGGCTCTTGGCTCCTCTGTCCAGTGCTGCTACTTAATTCATAGCCTGGGTGCGAATTCAGTGTTTGATACAATATGCCTATTAAGGGGCCCACTGCCGCCCACAACTGGAAACTTCAAGGCATTGCATTTACATTTTTAGCTGATGCCCACACTTGAAAAGTTCCATTACAAATTGTACATGACATTCATTCAACAAATTAAACTTCCGTTAACACTAATCACACATTTATTTTGGATACTACCTCTTCAAAATATCCAATTGAGACTAACCCACATGGACATGGCTGTGGAATTGTGGATTGCAAACCCAACGGTTTATAAATGACCATCGTAATGGAACGATCTTGGGGGTTTATAATATATGAAACCAAAAGTCTAAATTTTGCAAATATTTCAGAGCATCAATAATGATATGATATATGCTTCTTTATGGTGTATATTATCTATTGGGCCTCTTACTCCCACAATGCATTGCACAATGTTCAAAATTGCACTCCCAAATACGTAAATGATTTGCCAGGGTATTGTGTCGCATTTGGCTTTGTAACTAACGGTGATAACTGCTTCAGACACCACGGAGAGGGCAGATTAAAGTTAAGATAACAAGTCATGTTTTATAAATACTTTACCAGCTGTTTGCCCTGGTAACTTGGAGAACAGACACCTCGAACCTAGCGAAATATTGCGATAGTGATCACTGAACAACCATGCCTATGGCTGTTCAGCTATGCCGTTTCCCCGGCCCAAGTAAGCCCTCCAGACTAAGTTGAAATAAAATGCTGTGTTTGAGTTGACTTTACTGCACAATAATGGCACACGACAGCCACTTTTTTGATAAAAGCTTTCAGGGTCGATTTGTATTAGGTAAGGACGGCTTGAAACTTTTTTTATGTGCCATAAAATCTATAAGGGTCGGGCCTGTTCAGTGGGGTCGGCTGGGTAACCGCAGCCACACATATATTTTTTGTCGGGCCTTTAGACATTTGTTTTGAAAGATGTTTAAACGGGATGTTCTTTTCCCTTTAACACATTTGGCGTAAGTTTAATTTGTTACCTGTGCACAGCCCGAGGCACTTGTTAACATTTAAATCGTCTTGCAAATGAAAGGCTGGGTATCTGTTCATTAATCCACACGTAAAAATCACATCGGACGAGGGGGATATAGCACAGAGTGGCAACTCCGTCTTTCTGTGGTGTACGAATGGCACTGTACATATATATATATATATATATATACATATATATATATTCATATATATATATATATATATATATATATATATATATGTATATATATATATAAATCCTATTAGATTTGGTCACGCCAATGTTAGATGTCTTGCAGGTGACGGTAAATTAAAAGAATTGGAACATTTATTTGAAAAGCACGATGTAACAGTTTCTTCTACTACAAAGCTAGAACGTTATGCTTTCTCAGAGTCCGTTACCTTTGCTCTGGAACTTAATTAATATACACTCATCATTACCAGTGACTTCAACTATAGATCATGCAAAGAGTGGGGTGCTGATCATTTGAACAGCGAGTTTGGCATTCGTTTTTCTCTTGAAACTTAACATTTTCTGAAAGTTGCTGTCGTGTGTCGTTAACTCACACTTGTGTAATACAGGATACCGAGAGCTTATTTGACCTCATTGTGGTTGGTTTTCCTGATATTAAAAACTGGTGCTCTTCACCCATCGGTACTTCCGGTTATTCGGTCTTTCACTGTGAAATGTTCCTATTGTGTCCATACCGCAGTCAGTTTTGAAGCGAACTGCTTAGGACTTGATTTGATTTGACATATTTTATTCATCCCAAACATGAAAGGGGTCAGAAAACGCGTTTATACGTTTATACTGATTTCACTCCCGAATACAGAAATCTCAATCACAATTACGATGACTATGTTCATACAGAATGTAGAATAAAAGTATACATACTATATCGAGATAAAGATTTCAGCCTCAGTGAGTAACTGAATAGTGTTTGATATGTGGGCTGCCTTTAATATACAGAATAATTCTGTAGAAAAAAAGAAAGAAAACAAGTGTGATGTGGTCATATTTGATTAGAAACAAATTTTGTTGGTGCATAAAGATATGATATGGTGATTTCAAGACTAAAATGATGAAGAGAAAACAAGTGAAGCGACAGTCGAGTTTTTTAACCGTATAAAAACAATATAAGTACTGTTGAAACTGTATGGAAAAAATCAGAATCGTTTTGGTAAATGTTTCGACATGATTTAACAAGGATTTATTCCATCTGTAATTTTGTCGCTCATCACGAAAGATTAAAAGCTGAACAGTAATATCAGTTTACACAAAAGTACTTAATAAATCAAACAGTTCACTTCTTACTACGGAATATAAGTTACATTTCGGAAAAATAATGTGAGGCTGTTTCAGAAGCAACTCCCCGTTGGCAGAGTAGACTATTAAATAGTTTACATTTGCACATAGCATGGTTTATTAGATGCAATTCATATATAATCGAGCATGATGGTAAAGAACAACTTTTCTAATTGCTTTCGATCAAGAATATATTTCATACCTCTGAGACAATCAACTCGTTTCATGGCTTGAACACAAATATCGTTAACATGATGGTCCCAAGAACCGTTTCTAGATTGAGTGATACCCAAGTGCTTATGACTATCTGTTTCGGAAATTCCATGGTTATTCAGATAAAGTGGACAGCTTGTTTCAACATTTGAACGAGTAATTGTCATTGATGTGGTTGTTTGTTCATTTAAATTAATAAACACTATTTTTGCCCAGACAGAAATTAAACTTAAAAAACTTGGGACTTAGAAATATGAATATTAATTAGCTCAACAAAAGTTTCTGCATAGCACCTTGGGATACTGCATTTAATATATTGGAGAATATTGATGATATTACACGTTATTGGACTGATCTATTCCTGGATACCGTAACACAGTATATCCCATTCAAAATAACCTCAGTGCGACCGAAGGATAAGCCGTGGCTAAATATTATAATAAGAGGAAAATTAGGAAGTGCAACAAAGCTTGGAAACGATTCAAACGAACTATGCAGGAAGTACACTTTAAAATTTATAAAAAAGCTGCTAAACGTATCGTGAAAGCAAATAAACTTTCGATCAGTTGATATTTTTCCAAATTGACAACAGAGGTCGACAGAACAGTCTTTATTGCCATTTGCATACCTCACAAAGGAAGAAATTATTAAGGGAATAAAAAATAACAAGCACCAGATATCAACTAATGCTTTTTTGCCTACCGAGGTCCTGAACACATATTTCATTTGTTTCATTTTGGTGAACATGATCTTGGTGGTAACGTAAATAGATGCTTTCATATAATATTGATAGAAAACGATTCAGTTTCTTGGATAATTTTTCATAATGTCACTGCATGGGTTTGCATCCTGTTTTCAACCATCTCAATGTTATTACATCCAACTGGTGAATGTCTTATATGTATTGTATATTAAATATGTGCCCTTTGTGTCTGGAGAGCCTTCAGATATGTGTCTCGATGTAGTCTTAGACGATCCGGTAAAGTACTAAACATTTAGATCACTGCAACTCGGAAAACAACTGTATTTTTTTCAACAAGGATGATGAAAATATATACCTCAGGTCATATTTTTCTTACCAGCAGTGACCAGTACAGAGGTCTAACTCTATGACAACAGATACTTGCATGTCTGCAATTTCTGGTTGAAACATATACACACGCTCATGTTAAAAAATGTCAAAGTTGTACAAGAATAAATTTATGGAAAATGAAAGTAAAATGAAATATGGTGAAACTTGTCAGATTTTATTGGTTAATCAGTCTGGGACGACATTATGTTCTTTGATTATTTGAAGAAATACAAATTGCAAAAAATGTCCTTAGCTAATTTAATAGAGTTGTGAAAAATACAATATATCAGTGATAAAATAATGGATATGGTTATTTTAGTTCTGGTATATGGGTGATAAAAAGTAAGAGAGACATAAGTGATATTTGGTTTTCAGTAATAATCATGAAACGAGTGCACGGCACAAAATTAGTCACTTCTTATTCATGTAGGCCTGTACTGCTGTATAATCTTAATTGTAATTCAACACAGTGCGGGAAAAGTCAATCGGGGTGTACTATTTGGGTATTTTTTGTTCGGCAAAAGTGGGAAAAAATAGCTACAGAATGTTAGGTTTTCAGCAACGACCCCCTCCCTCCACAACAGTTAATTGAGACAAGCACGCTTTGCCCTACTTGAATGTGAATTTTACGACGCAACCTTCCACTCTGGTAATGAGACAACTTTTACGCTGGGAAGGAAGGCACGACTCGCTGTAAAGCGTCTTAATAGTGATTCAACACAGTGTGAGAAAAATCAATTGGGGAGTACTATATGGATATTTTTAGTTTGGCAAAAGTGGGCAAAAAGTAGCTACAGGTATGTTAGGCTTTCAGTAACTGCCCCCTCCCTCCACAAGAGTTAATTGATACAAACACACTTTGTCCTACTTGAATGAATTTCACTCCGCAACCTCCCACTCTGCTAACGACTTGAGACAACTGGGAAGGAAGGAACTTACACGCGTCAGGAAGTGACTGTAGTGTAATATCCTCTGCTAGAGCTGAGCTGTGACCTGATGCAGAGAGGGCCGCACAATGTAGGCCTAAAATAATTTAAACGTAACAAATTCCATCTGGATCGCCCTATAGTAAATCGAAGTGATACTACTAAGTTGGGTTCTTCGGAACATGGAGACACATACACAATATGCACACAGCACACAGAACAGACAATGTTATAAATTCTATGTGGATAAACAAATGTAGGGATACACGGTACATTGTTAAGTACTCGCATACCCATAATGATAAATTACATATTATATTGGATAAAAACAGAACAATCAGAGCCATATATCATTCATTAGGTATACTATTCGGCGGCGTATGGCACATTTTGGCGGCGGCTGGCGGCAGACAGTGGCTGGCGGCTGGTGGTGGGCAGTGGCTGGCGGCGATGGGCAGTGGTCGTCGGCGATCGCCGCTCGCTGCCGCAGAACACTGCCAAAGCTTACAGCCTGGTCAGCGATCTTCTTCCTGGCCACCAAACACCCCACCGCCGCCCATGGCCTCCCACTGCCGCTGAAAAACTCAAAGGCAGCTCCAGGGAGCATCTATTTGTTTCATGTGTAATCTAAGTGAACAAATGCAAGAACTGATTAGTAAAAGGGGAGGAAAATAAAAGTTTATATTATATCTATATGGGCATAAACATTGGTCTTTATGTACTTGTGTGTTCATACATATACACAAAATGTACATGGACATTTCCACACACAGGCATACACAACACATATATAATCATGCAATTAAGGCATTAATTCATTCACACACATGATGTTTATTATGCACATAATGGGAAATAATGGGAAACACAACATTAGATAGCCCGTGTATATATATATACTAGTAATACTGCTACCTCTGTGGGAACCCACATGAACATTTCAATGCTACCTTTCATATAACTTCACAGTTAGATTATAGGCTATGACATATAGCATGGGGTCATCCTGTCACTCATGCTTATGTAGCATTTAAAGGATTCATAGATCGATGGTCAGTTACTCAGTACTAGTTATTTTCTGCTCCATTAGTTGTTATATGTCAGGTAATGCTGGATAAATCCATAAAAGGGACAGGTTATGGCAGTACTGCTATTCTGTGGTTTGTTTGAAACTTTATTGGTACTTTTAACACAAGCAAATAGGTACCAGTGTTAGGCAAATAATGTAAATCATCCTAGTGAAAACTTCACTATTCAATGGAAGTTGCTTATGACTACGTGCAATGGAAAATTTCCCAATAAATAACTGGTTATTCTGTGTATTACATACCCATTTTATCATTAAAGCCAGCTTGGGAGGCAGGGGAGTCTGTGTTTTCCAGACCCCAAGGAACCTTAGCCAGTGGTAGCCTCATTACATGACAAGGGGACTTGACACCTTTCCAATGAGTAGTTTACATGGGCCTACCACTGTGCAATATTTGGGAGGCAACAGAGTCTGTGTATTTCACACCCCAAGGGGCCTTGGCCAGTGGTAGTCCCATTAGATAATCATGAGACTATGACACCTCCTGGCTGAGTAGGCCATGTCAGCCAGCCTGCTACTGTATCATTCTTTATTTTGTATTGTTGTGCCACATATTCAGTGGTTTACAGTTACGTCAATGAAGTTGGGATTGCCATGCCTCCTAAATGCTAAGCACCATCATATTTTTGGTTTACTAAAATAACAAGTATTTTGGTAAACCTATATAATGTATATATTTTTGCAAACGGTACCTCATTCCCGATTGAAATGCCCTGTAAATATTTATTTGCACCTGACTACTTGACTACAAATATTTTTTTTTACTGAGAGTGATGTTTGCATTGATAGTTTGTGAAATACCTAAAATATTCATTGTAATACTAACATATTTACATATAATATATATATATAATGTATATAACCTTGATCATAATCATGTATGTGTGTGTATATACACACAAACACAAAAATATACATTGTGTATTTACCTAACTTTTATTTTCAATCCCATTTTGCAATCAAGTTCTTACATTCATTCACCTAGCCTATGTCTGAAACAAATTTATGAATGCTCCCTGGACTATTTGAGTTTCTCAGCCGCGATGGGTGGTAGTAAGTGGCGATGGGCGGTGGTGAAGAAAGTCCCTGCGCATTCCTGCCAAGGCTTAAAATGTGGGCAGCGATTGCCGCCGAGCACCACCACCGCCACCATCCCCCGCCCACCGCCGCAAGAAATGTGCCATACACCGTGAATGGTGTTCCTGGTGAATATAATAGAAAGCAGAACAGTAACACAAAGTCCAAAGGTATATATATATATGTATATATATATATATATATATATATATATATATATATATATATATATATATATATATATATATATATATATATATATATATATATATATATATATAACACCTGTTAATGCCATAAACAAATTAAGTATAGAAACCTTCTTGTGTCCAGAATGTACTTTTGAAACGCTTCACAGATTTGTACGTTTAAGGGATCTGATAATTTCTTGCTACCAAAGAGGAGAATTCGATTAATCTGTCACTTGCAAGGTGGATAATCAAATTAGGGTAGACACCTGGAGTTAAGATTGAAAAAAACAGAGTCAACCATATTGTTTCTAGGTACGGAAAACATAAGGCAGAAAAACAAAAAGTTTTCAAGATCTTCAGTAGGATAAGTACAAGAGCAGGTGGGGTTTGGGATGACATTGACTTTAAGTCCAGGTGTAGTTGGGTACGACAGATACTCGAAAAATCTGTAACCATGGAAAAAGTTGTCAGGAACATCATCCACGGCGACTAAGGATGCCTTCAGTTCACATTTAGATATTTGGAGGGAGATTGAATCCCTAACATCAGAAGGAAGGTTATTCCGCTTCTTGATTGTGTGAGGAAGGAAAGAATTTTCAAGGCGACTAGTTCGACATTTTATAGAGCGTACAGAGGAACTAGGTTGGCGAAGGTTGCCACCATGGAGAGAGCGAACAAGATAGGAAAGATAAGGAGGAGTTAATGTATGGTACATTTTGTAAAAGAGAATCAGTTTAAAGTACTTGCCTGTGGTGGTGAGGGTTGACCAACCAAGTTCACGTAGAAGAGTAACATGTGAGGTATGTCTCAGAGCACCACTGCAAATTTTTGCAGCATCGAACCGGATTGATTTGAGTAAGTCATAAGCCTTCACCACAATTGTCGAACAACATACAGCCATATTGGAGAGTTGGTCGAATCATAGATAAATACAGTTTGGATCCTAGAGGATCCCCAATGGGATTTTAGTGATGCGTGTTCGTGAATATTCAATACCTGTGAACTGAAAGAGTGTTTATCTTTTCTCTGTGAAGAGTGAAAACTTTAAGAAAAGCATAATCGAGATTTCTAGCTCAGCTGACTGGTGAATCAGATGAGCGTATGGGATGGTCTTCCGTCCCTCCATCCACATTTCACATTTTTGACTTCTTCTGCAAAACCGTAGGCCAGATTTACTTCAAACTTATTGGTGGATGTACTTTGGGTGGGTCTCTACCAAGTTTGTTCAAATGGTTATGCTCCGGAGACTTTTGGTTTTTTAATGATTTTTTTCTCTTTTTGGGGGCAAATCTTAAAAAATCTTCGAAACCGCCCACCCAATTGCTTTAATGTTACATAGGAACACTCTTAGTTCTTAAATTATTCACTAGGTGGTGTTGCCATTTTTTTGATCTTTTTTATGATTTTTTGTGTGCTTTTGCTATTTTCGGCTTCTTCTCCACGACGGTCACCCCAATTAGCTGAAACTTGGTGGATATGTTCCTTGTGGAAGGATCAAAGAAAGATGTTCACTAGGTGGCACTGCTGTGGATCTAATTTTTGAACGATTTTTTCAAGTCGGGTACTTATCAGCAAATGCACCTTTCCTATTGATTACTATGTAAGACAATGGGCATTTTAATGTTAATTCACATTTTTAACTTTTTCTCCGAAACCATCTACCATATTGACTTCAAACTTAGTACTAATGTACCTTAGGTGGGCCTGTACCATATTGTTCAAATGGTCACGCTCCATTGATTGTTGGATTTTTATTGGATTTTTTTTTTGGGGGGGGGGGGGGGCAAACCTTAAAAACTCTTCTCTAAAAACCGCTCACCTGATTGATTTGGTATTATGCAGGAACACTCCTAGGGACTCCTGGTTCTGATTTTTTCACCAGGTGGCGTTGCGATTTTTTAAATAATTTTTTATGTTTTTTTGTGTTTTTGCTACTTTTGACTTCTCCAGAAACGTCCCTCACATTAAGCTGAAACTTGGTGGATATGCTCCTTGTTACAAGATCAAACAAAGCTGTTCACTACGTGACACTGCTGTGGATTCCTGATTTTTAACGATTTTTTCCGTTCAGGTACTGAACGGTAAATGCGCCTTTCCTATTGATAAGGCCTATTTTGTAAGTCAATGAGCATTCTAATGCTAATTCACATTTTCAACTTCTTCTCCAAAACCATCAACCAGATTGACTTTAAACTTGGTGGCAATGTACCTTGGGTGGATATCTACTAGGTTTGTTCAAATGGTCATGCTCCGGTGTTTTGGATTTTTAATGACTTTTCTGTTCATTTTGGGGGCCAATCTTAAAAAATCTTCTCTGAAACCGCTCACCCAATTGCTTTGGTATTACACAGGAACACTCCTAGGACCTCTTACTCTGTAATTTGTTCGCCAGGTGGTGCTGCAATTTTTTTTCTTTTTTGTATGACTTTTTGTGTATTTTGCTATCTTCTACTTCTCCAGAACCGTCCCTCAGATTAAGCTGAAATTTGGTGGATATGTTCCTTGTGAGAGGGTCAAACAAAGATGTCGAGAAAGTGGCACTGCTGTAAATTTCTGATTTTTAACATTTTTTCCCCAAATCGGGTACTTATCGGCAAGTGCACATGTCCTATTGATTGCCATTGCAAGCCAATGGGCATTCTAATGTTAATTCACGTTTTAGACTTCATTCATATTGACTTCAAACTCCGTGGCAATGCATCTTGGGTGGGTCTCTGCCGAATTTGTTCGACTCTTGTGTTTTTTTTTTTTTTTTTGAAAATCTTTAAAAAATTTTTAGTAGGAAAGTTTAACATAGGAATTTCTTGTAATGGTTATCATTAGTTAAAAATTTTAGGCCAGACCTGTGTCAAACTTGGTAGGGATGTACTTTTGACAAGTGTCTACCTATTTTGTGCAAGTGGTCGTACTTTTTCTTCTCCTTGACCTCATTCCCAAGGTTACAGGACAACTGATATGAAATTTACTGCTCACTTGATAGCTGGAGATCTGTTTTTAGTTGGGACCGTGATGTTGCACATGTTAAGGTTTCTTGCATGTGAAGATCACGCTTCAACAACATTTTTTTTTTCTTTCGTGTATTGATTGTCTGCGTTCGCCGCGAAACCCCACCCTGGCTGGACCGTCGTTTCTCTAGCCTTCCAGGCAGGAACACGTCTTAGGCCTAGATTCCTCTGAAGTCTATTATAACCGATTAATTTTATTAAGAAAACACCAACATAGTACAGAGTTTACTGCTTGCTCTTGCAGTATTTCACATTTTGGCTTCTTACATGCAGTGAGGTCAGTATTTGTGAGCAACTTTGAAATCGTGCGTAGCGGTGAGTGTGGATCGACGAAACCGCCAACACCAAATCTGAGCTGGCAACATGTCGTTCTGGGGCCGCTAAGGGATATAATGCGAGTTGCAATCTGGAAGGCCTCCAGAAGCGACCTGGTGACTGCACTGGGTGAAGATATTAATTGAGGAAAGACACAACATGCGCGACAAATGTTACATACTTCGCGATGCTTGTTTAGGTATACCCTCACACCTGTAGACTTTTTCTAGCCCGCAGAAACCCAGTTGTAGCCCCAAAAGCGTCTTTACCAGGCCCAGATTCCAGCGAAGTTTCAACAATGCGAGTTCGTGAATTGTTATCATTTATCACACATTATCGACGTTTTCTGAACAGACATGTATTATCGACAAAATTTGCATAATGCCCTGTAATTTTGAGACTTTGATTTTAACAAGACTGTGGAAATTTCCCGGGATGCATAAAAAAATTGCGTTATACGCAATGCCCCCTCCCCCCCCCCCCCCCCCCCCCGTGAAAATCTCGGACGTTCTTTCTTCACGAGAGGTAGACCCTTATTTGTAATCAACACAACATATACGTACGTAACCACGAGAGTTCACTTGCGCTCGCAATTTAACAAGAAAAATTAAACACAGCTCGTTCTGTCATATCACTTAGTTCCTGCTGGATATCCGCAGCAGTTCTGAATGATAATAATAATATGCAGTTAGTACCGTAAAAAGCGAGCGCAGCTTTATTCCTTATTGTATATATATATATATATATATATATATATATATATATATATATATATATATATATATATATATCGCATACATATCGCATACATATGTACGTATGGGCATGCACATTTATAAGGAGTAAGACTAATCATCATAAGATAAGCTTTATTTCAGACACTAAAAAGCTATTCCATAGTACATGTTTGAATAAAATGATACCGCGAATAATAAAAAGCATAGGTACTTCATATATATTATGCAGGAGAGCTAAAGAGCAAAAAAAAAAAGAAGAAGAAGAAGAAGAAGAAAAACATGAACAAAACAAACCAAAACAAAAACAAACAAAAAAACTATTCAGACAGCACGTATAAGGCTTTAGACCATGTCCGCCACAATGATGAGCACCAGCATTTATAATTATATGCTGTAACAATACCAACACAAGGACGGACCTAAGCGTTAAAACTTTGCAGCCAAATGGGGAAGTAAAACTGAAATTACTGCAGAATCCGACAAGATTCTTATATTTTAATTCATGCAAAAATAGATTAAGACCTTTACAAATTGGTTAAGCCAACTGAAAGAAACATTAGCATTTGGTTTATTCACCAGCCGCCCTGAGGCTGAAAAAACCGACTTTGTCTCTCTCTTATATATATATATATATATATATATATATATATATATATATATATATATATATATATATATATATATATATATATATATATATATATATATATGTGTGTGTGTGTGTTTATACATGTATATATATATGTATATATATATAGTGTGTGTGTATAAATATATATTAATGTTGACTTAACATGTAACTGTGGCAGTTTCCATTTTACTATGAATGTTGAAAATAAAGGGTAATAAACGCGGGTAATGAATTTAAACAAGTGGCATGATACTATGATCATACAGCGATAATATTATCGTATTGAGTGTTCTAGCGGTTTGCAGCTGGTTGCCAGTATTTTGTAGATTGAAGTGCTGTGTGTGTGTTTTTTTTATTTTAAATAGAGAGTGCTGTGATGGGGATGTAGGTATTTTGTTTTCGTCAGTTATAATCAACATAATCATGATTTATATTGTTACCATCATCATTGTGACCATCATTATCATCATCATTATTGTCATGACCATGACCTTCACTTTTTTCACTATAACTGTGACCATCACCATCATCATCATCATCATCATCATCATCATCATCATCATCATCATCCATAACCATTATCATTGTCATCGCCTTGTCCTTTATCGCGTTTTTTGGTCAACATCGTCACCACGACCATCATTGTCACCATCATCACCACACCTTCATCATGATTTTCGTCAGGGTTATTATCCACCTTATTTTCACCATGACCATCATCATCATCATCATCATCATCATCATCATCATCATCATCATCATCATCATCATCATCATCATCATCATCATCATCACTGATATTTTCATATGACTCTTGCTTACTCAAGAGTTCGGGTGGCAAAGTGGCTTATGCACACTTGCCAGCTGTGGGTAACACAGCATGATAATGTACCCCAGTGTTTGCAATGGAAATATATGGTACTGGTGGAATAGTGGAAGTTCTTTGAAGTGAACAAAATTTTGTCCATTGAAAAGTACCATCATTTTGACAAAACACATACAGTGGACGTTGAAATATTGTTGCTATGGCATATATTTCTACATCTAATTCCCAACTGGTAATTTTGCCACCTATGTTGCAATTGATAATCAAAATTGTCCACGTATGCAGAGAAGGTATTTTTGTGACTCGTTCATGAATTGACAGGTTTCGAAACAAAGTACTGGATGCAGTTCTTCCGTTTGGAACAAGAAAGTACGAACAGCCCTAAACAAACAACTATTTCCATCACCTGCAAAACGGAAAATAAGTATCTTCTTTTAACATGGATGGTAAAAATATATGCCACCGGTCAATGAGTGCATGGCACCAAATTATTGATTTCTAATTCATGTATACAGCTGCTGTAATAGCTTATTTGACTGTAATTCAACACAGTGTTGGAAAAGTCGATTGGGGAGTATATTTGGATATTTATAGTTCGGCAAAAGAAGGGAAGCAATAACTAGTAATAACGCTGGAAAGGAAGGCATCACTTGACAACTTTCACGCTGGGAAGGAAGGCACTTGCACGCTCAGAAAGTGACTGCACTGTTGTATTTTCTGCTAGAGCTGAGCTGTGACCGATGCAGAGAGGGCCGCACGATATAGAGTGTACCCAACGAGATTTTACTGATGACTGTTCGTCAATATTCAATACCTGTGAACTGAAAAAGCGTTTATCTTTTCTCTGTGAACTGTGAAAACTGGGCATAATTAAGTTTTTGTTTTTTTTATTTTTTAACATATAATTTTATAACTCACTGAAACGCATCTATTTCATGTGGTGAAATGCGTAAATCCCGGTGGGAAGCCCTTCACCTCGGGTTTCTGCAATCGCATGTATATGTGACGTTAGCATTGGTGGGACCGCAATAATGCCAACATTTTAATGAGGTATAAGCCCACTATGGAAGGTATAAACACCTGCTCTTTTTCTCACGAAAAATGTAAATTGCCACCACAATTAATTAGTTTAAGCATTAGTTTGGAATATTTATGATCATGGATGTAATTTGTGGGCCTAACTGGGTTTAACTTTAAGCATAGATTTGCTAAGTTCGGCCTAATGACTCCTGACATGCATCCCCTGTAAATAATGACACCTTTCAAGAGATACACGGCCACACCCGCGTAAATCAACAACACATTTTTTGGGGGCGCATATTCTCTGCAGTCTTTGCGACGACATTCGCCGGGAACACCAACCTTGCCAGGCGGTCGTTCCCCCAGGCAGGGACACCTCCGAGGTTCCTCTGAAATCTATCCTAACAAAATAATTTTGTCAAGAAAACCCAAATGTAGTATAGAATTTTCTGTTTGCTCTTGCGGTATACTAAATTTTGGCAGTACATTCAGTATTTGTGAGAAACTTTGAAATCGTGCGTAGAAGTGAATGTGGGTCGACCATCCACCAACACCAAGTCTGAGCTGGCAACATGGCGTTGTTGCTTTTGGGGGCCCCTAAGGGCTACAGGCCTAGGCCTAATGTGAGTTGCAATCTGGAAGGCCTCCAGAAGCGACCTGGTGACTGCACTGTCTGAAGACATTAATTACGGTAAGACTCAACATGCGCAACAAATGTTGTATTTTGCGATGTTTATTTAGGTTACCCTCAAAAACTCATTGGAGATACTGGGCAAAATATCTGTTAACTAAACATTCATGTGCCATTAAATTCTGAGATTTTTTAAGACAGGATCTGTGCAAGCATTAAACATAGAATAATTAATAATCCTTATAATTTTTTTTTAAAATAGTACGCGCCCTGTCAAATTTGTAGAATAATTGGAAACCCAGATTAAATTACAATAAATCAAATAAGTGTCAGAATAATCCTTATAATTTTCTTTTGAAATAGTACGAGTCCCGTCAAATTTGTAGGATAATTGGAAACCCAGATTAACTTACAATAAATCAAATAAGTGTCAGAGAGAGAGAGAGAGAGAGAGAGAGAGAGAGAGAGAGAGAGAGAGAGAGAGAGAGAGAGAGAGGCACACTTGTGGAACCTAAAGTTTTACACTGTATTGTCTGGATCACATATTTTTTGCATAATCAGTTTTGCATTTTGGGATTCCGCGTCAAAGCTACATCCAAAGTGTCATTAAAGGGTCATGTGTTGAAACTTGTAAAAATAGTAACTTGGGATCATGTCATCAGCAAATTGAGATCGCTTTCTGAAGGTAAATGTCAGTCATCCCCAAAATATACTGCTTAAGTACACATCTTGATATTTTTGGGGATCAGGGTTTTTCCCATTCTTGCTTGTTAATAGAGAACGCTGCATGATTTCACACTTAAGTGCGCGTATGTGGAACATTTCACAAATGTGCTGGTGCCGTCCAGTCCTAGATACATCCCTGCCTGGAACGGGATTTAGTCAGCACGTGTCAGAGGTGGGAAGCTGCCCTTTGGGTAGCTGCAGCAAGACTCGCCAAGCAATGCAGAAGTTGCAATTTTCTTGCCTAACCTGTTGGTTCGTCAACGTTTTTTTTTTTTTTTTTTTTTTTTTTTTCAAGATCGGAATTTGACATTGAGATTTTCACTGCATTTGAACTGGGAACTCGCAAGTCAGACTCAGGGTAAATCATGGTTGAATACTATTTCGAGAGCTGTGCGATGGAGAGCAAATTGAGCAAAGGCGGACGGTGTACCCCTGTGCCCCAGATCAGAACGGTAATTGTTTGACACACAATGGCATATATGACGGCCTTTCAGCCCGATGGTACATCAATATTTGAGTTGGCAAGTATGCACACAGACGAAGACAGAATGCATTTATCCTCTGCAACATTGTACGTTGGTAGAGTAATATCAAGCTCACGGATATCAAACGTGTGTAGAACTTTTATAAACTTGAATGTAAAAATTATATTTGGACTTTTCTCTTGTTTATTTCTTGAAGAGCATTCTACAAGTGAGCAGTGACTTACATTTGTTACGAAATACAAACGGATAAAATGTTAACTGAAAAAAAAAATGATAGAACAGGAAATTAAAAAAAAAAAAAATAATAAATCACTGTCACCCAGTGTGAGTCATGTAAACCTGGAGGCTACCAGGGTGAGGCCGTTCTGGTGATTGACTTCCTGAAGCGGCACCTAAACAGGACACGCCCGTATGCCATTGCCACCCCCGCCAACGCCCCGCGGTCAGACAGGGCTAAACCGCGACACCAATTCACCCAAGCATAAACTGGGGAGCAAATAATGTTCATGGAATACCACGAGTTGCACCTGTATATCCCAACGTATATAAACATATCTTTCAAAGCATATGTACACTTGTGGTCAAACATTCCAATGATGTAGGCCTATTTACCTGGCGACATGTTAACCTCCTCACACTACTCCGACTGCTCTCCTTTTTACCCTATTAACAAATAATCACATTCATGCAGCCAAATTTTTACTTTGCCTTCTCAGCTGCTTCGAGTCACTCCACCTTCCTCAGGTAATAAAACAATTGATTTCCTCCTGAACAAAATAAGCGCTTGCTAAATAGTTTTTTTTTTTCAACCAAAATAATCAGCGCAACGAGCATAAAGGAAGTGGAAGAGGCTGGCTACCAAACAGCCTTATGTCGATTAAAAGCTGACATATAGTGATTACCATTAAAAATGAACCATATGAAGTGTCAGTCAATGTTTTGACCAAGAATCACTACAACCCGCACTTCATGAATTCGATCCAAACGGAACATGCGCATACTATATGTGCCAATGTCTATCTTAACGATAAAGAAATATCAGAGATTCGAGTGAACGACTGAAACAAAATGATTCTTGGACCTAAAAATTGACATTTAAAGAAGGTTTCCTGCTGTCATTTTTTTAATTTTGTTGTTTTCGGTTAACCATTTGGGCTGAAAAATTATGAAACACTGCTTTATTGGTAAAAAAAAAACAACCCTCTGTTGCACCTTCAAGACTAAGAAAGAACCACTAACACCGTATAGTCGAGCCAAAATACAGATCTCTTTCAGACATGGATGGCATACCTAAGTGTAAATACAAGATATTTAGTGTCATAGAATATAGTCAGAACACAGGTAAGGTCAGTGATTGGAAAAAACAAGCGTTCCTCGAGCCCACACTCCTATTTGCTCAACCAGGTGGACTACTTTATTCAGTTATGCACACTGCATGAGCAGATAGGTCTCATTAGTGTAACAGTGAGCGATAATAAATGAAGATAGGTGAAAACGATGCATTTCTTTCTTCCTTTTTTGAACATCCACATTACTTGAAATTCCAAATTTGTAGATGTAATACAAACTAGAAAAGAATATTTGCTTCAAAGGAAACCTGTGTGCGGCCAAAACTTGCATAAATTTAAATGCTACAACTTCTGTTTGTGGTTTATTGGATATGCTTCGGGCACAAACCTATGAATTGAATAGGGAATGGCACCTCTACCTATAAAAGCATTGAAGATATTCAACATTTGAACTTTTCAAGTGCCACTAATTAGCATAAAATTAAGTTTCTACAACTTTTGATTGTGGTTCAAACAAACAAAACACCCACCCCCTTACGCACAAATCGCAAATGGTTTTGTACTACTAACTGCCATTGAACTATCTTCATGGCACCAGTAAAACTGGGGATATAATTTGAAGAAACAAAATCTACAACACGTTTCATTTAATTTGTTTAAAATCTGGATCATTCATTTCGTGTCACGCCAGGTCCAAGACTATAGTTTTCACGGTGAGTGCGCTGGCAGTTCCGTGAACAAACACGACTGTGCCATTGTGAAAGGCAGTTCTTAACGAGAAACGGAAGGAAATGACTTCCTGCATATCTTAGTATAAGAAAAAAATAGACAGAGAAAAAAGAAACTTTATTGGAGCCATGAGATCAGGTACATAATACATTTTTGTTTAGTGATCTTGGAGGCAACAGTGTTGACTTGATAAACAGTGCGGCACATGCGACACGACTTGGATAGCTTTTGCATTCACAATTTTTCACCACGCCTTTTTCGCTAAGATTTAAGGCACTATATGTTCCATTCATGGTTCATTCACACAGCCGCACAGGCGTGTCTTCGGGGTGTTAACATGAAACTATTACTGGCGACTCAACCAGCACACAACAAAACTGGAATGCATGCTGATTGCCCCTACCCCCATTAGGGAATACATGTTACGGAATACCATGTAGTGCCAGCCACCTGGACCGAGGCTTTGATAATTTCACCTTGTTGAATAAGTCCATAAGGTTTAGATTGTCGACAAAAAGTATGTCAATATCGTATTAAACTGCTGTAGTTACGTTAGTATACCAATTCCTTTTTGCACGTTGTAAACGACTCAAGCATACGGGGAAAATGAATATTCTTGAAAACTTCGTGTCCCTACCGTTAACTAGTTTGTACTTTGGCCATTCAGGTTAGTGACAGGGATAGACAAATATATACACATTTGAAGTCCCTTAACTTTAACCTCAAAGTTTGGTCTGTTGTGGGACAAGACACAGCTTTCAGTGAGGTTACAGTTACGCATGGGTGCGGACACTTTGACGAAAAAAATAAACCGGCTTCAGAAAAATGCGAAAAGATCACAATAACAAGTACGACTGTGATGATTTTTTTTCTCGAAAGATTTATGGGCACGATTCAGGCCGTGTCTGTTTCGTGCCAGGAGGGTCTCTGTGTATCGTGCGCCGTTTTTTATGGTGAATTGCGGGATAATTGGAGAGGGATATGAAACGGGACACCAGTCACCTCAAGACAGTCACCGAAGATTTGAAAGGATAGTCAGTAACGCGAGGTCAATTGCGAAATATCTTTTCTGATGTATGCATATTTATGCTGTTTTTGCTTTCCAGTCGCTTTAATGATGAATTATGTCTGGGTGCAAACCCAGATTTTTAATTTTTTTTTGGGGGGGGGGGGGGGGAATGAACAATCTTTTTCTTTCTTCTTTACGACCTAACTTGTCCGGAGCTTTTCTTGGAAGTGATTACTTGCGACGTAGGTGCATCCAATGAACCAAAATTGTAAAATTGTAATATATGCAAATTAGATGAAAACACAGAATCTGAATCTTGAATAACTTCAAAACTATTATACATAGAGGTGCCATTCCAACTTCAATTTGTAGGTTTGTGTCATATAGCCGCATCTAATGAAACATGAACCAAAGTTGTGGAATTTTAATTTATGAGAATTAGGCGAATACACAAAATTTAAGTCTTGATTAGCTTCAAAACTACTAGTAATATAGATAGAGGTGCCATTATAGCTTGGATGGGTTTGTGACATAGGTGCATCCAATGAGCTATGAACCAAAGTTGTTGGATTTTGACTTATGCAAATAAGGCGAATACACCAAACCTAAATCTTGAATAACTTTAGAACTATTATACAAGTTTGGTTCATGTTAGTTTCATTGGACGCGGATATTTCATAAACCTTTCAACTGAAATGGGAATGGCACCTCTATCTTTAACAGTTTGAATTTATGCA
Organism: Hermodice carunculata; assembly: GCA_964020975.1. Taxonomy (NCBI): domain Eukaryota; kingdom Metazoa; phylum Annelida; class Polychaeta; order Eunicida; family Amphinomidae; genus Hermodice; species Hermodice carunculata. Next base: position 90,323 of record CAXHWN010000448.1, read on the forward strand.
AGAATTCAATTTGTGTAGTCACCTAATTTGCAAAAATGAAATTACTACAACTTTGGTTCTTAGTTCATTTGATGCGGCTATGTCACAAACCCTCCAATTGAAGCGGAAATGCACCTCTATCTGAAATAGTTTTAAAGGTTTTGCAGAATTAAATTATTGTGTATTTGCCTAATTTTTATAAATTAGTATGCCACAACTTTGGTTTATGTTTCATTGGATGCGGCTATGTCACAAGCCTAGAAACTGAAGTTGGAATGACACCTCTATCTATTACAGTTTGAAAGTTATTAAAGAATTCAATTTGTGTATTCACCTAATTTGCATAAATCAAAATACTGCAACTTTGGTTGATGATTGGTGGGGTGCGACAAGGTCACAAACCTTTCAATTGAAGCTGGATTAGCACCTCTATTCATAATAGTTTGGAGACATTCAACTTTGAATGTTTCAAATGTTCCTAATGGGCATAATTTAAAATGCGACATTTTTTTCACTGTCGATTAGATTGGTAGGTGTCACAAACCTGATGTACTAATTTCAATTTTGTGTCTATCTGTAATAGGTTGGAAGATATAGAGCTTCTAAAATGTTAATTGCCCATAATTTGCAAAATTATTACCGTCATGACTGTTCTTAATAATAAACACAACTTTACTACTAGGTCTGTCATCATGCCAAGTTTGGAACTTTTCGAAATAATAGTAGTGTCCGTGAAAAATTGACCAAAAGTTTACACGTCAATCAATCAATCAATCAATCAATCAATCAATCAATCAATCAATCAATCAAGTATTTGAGGAAAAACAAGAAGTTTGTGTTCACACGTAGACTCAATTACCTGTTATGTGTGTCCGTCACAGCCTGCCCTCTGGTGATAATTTAACAAACTATAAAAACTGATTCCTCGCCTTCCTATGGTGGGGGATCAGTGCCATAAATGCCATATTTCTAACGTGTGTCATTTAATGTACACGTGTCTGTAAATTGTGGGCGCGTCCACTAAATAATAACACGCGTGTATCTTTTTAAACTCGCGTCAACTAAGTATGGGCACGTGTGTAATATACATTTAAGGGCTCGTGTTTGATAATTATGAAAAGTGTTACCAAAATTTTTCACGCGTCATCAAATGCTAGAGGCGGGAAGGTGACAAAACTTGATCATTTTGCTCACGTGTTCCAATGACCCACGTGTGCGGTTATTTTAATGCATACGTCCATGTTTTATTGCACGCGTATTAATAAGGCATATTAATTAGACACGTGTTTATATTTTGTGAACGTGTTCAACAAAACAAAGACGCGTGCTATTATTGGTGGAGGTACAGTGCGACAGGTACGGTATGTTTAACGCGTGGCAGTAATCATACGCATGTGGTTAATTTGTTGGAGACGTGAATGAAGTGAATTTATCTTTTAACTGATGACATTCCCTTGTATTATTAGAACGAAAATGGCGGATGATATAGATTTGCCGGACTTAGACGCAAGTAAGCAAGATAAGCTATAATGTATGTGTACTGACATAGAAATGAAACAATAATTTATGGCCTGGACCCTCTGATTTGTATTGCATATTCTAGAAATAAAAGTTCGAATATTGGCGCCCTGGCCAGTCATGCTGGTCGCCATATTGATCACATGTGCGAAGAGCCTTGGTTCAGTTGTAAAACCAGCTTCCATTGGATAACCTTCACGCATACTCACTATACTACACATACTGGAAATCACACGCGTTAAACAGCATCATTGGCGCGTCTGTGAATTGAGGCACACGTGGTTCAAATCATTAACGTCGCTGCCAATTGACGCACACGTGGCTTAAATCATTGACGCGTCCCCGAATTCAAGCACACGTGCATAATAGATCTGGTTTAAGGCAAAATAACCCCTTGACAATAAGCTCGCGTGAGGTATTTAGTGTAATGATTAACGCGTGCTCTAAGTTAGTTGACGTGTACATTTTAATGGTCGCGTGCTTTTATTTAATGGACGCTGAATGACACGCGTTAGAAATATGGTATTTATGGCACTGATCGCCTACCATACCGTCCCTTTTTACTTCGAACAGTTAGTGATCAGGTCTCGATTGCAGCTGCAACCAGCTGGGAACCTGTGTATAATTTGAGCTTGAACTGAGAAACAAACTGGTTTGATCCATAACACAAATGCCTAGAGACCTGGGAAATCTCCTGATAGCCACGGATTGACGGACAACTTTACTTATTTAAATTGTTTAAGTCGCCCTAATTAGCATAAAATAAAATTCTACAGCTTCTTCTTGTGGTCCACTGGGTGCTCCAACAGCACAAACCCATGAATTAAAGTTTGAATTGCACCTCTACCTATTATAGTTTGGAAGATAGTGAACGCTTGACAATATTACATGTGATGTCAGACTTTTTGCTGACGACACCAGTCTACTTGAAGTTGTTAATGACCCAATTGAAACTTCTAATCACTTGAATATTAATCTCTCTGTTATACATAAGTAGGGAAAGTTGTGGCGTGTTACCTTTAACGCTTTAAAGTCTCTTTCTGTCATATTTTCAACCAAACTTGTTAAACCACACCATCCACCCGTTCGTCTTGGAGACTCTGAAATACCTGAGGCAGACTCACACATTCATCTTGGTATTACTCTCAGTAGCAATTTATCCTGGCATGCTCACATTACTC
>CAXHWN010000449.1:0-36000 GCA_964020975.1 Hermodice carunculata
TACATCCTCTCGCCCATATGTTCTTTTGACGAACCAGAGCTACAAAATATAACGCCCAAAATATTCACAAAGTCAACGGTTTCCAACATGGCTTCACCAAGTTAAATACATAGGGTATGAGGCTAAACATTTTTCCCTATGATAATCATGCATTCTGACTTAAGACAATTGTTATTAAACCTCCATTTATCAGCGTATTGCTTACAACGTCAGGTGATGTTTGTAGACCAGTCACTGTACTTTTAAACCTGGCTGACATCGTCTGCGTAAGCAATGACATTAAAATGTTTCAGCACCAATACGAATTCCAATATTTTGTTCACGCAATGGTTCTAATAGATCGTTAATAAAAATGCTGTAGAGGTGGGGCGGGGGAGGGGGCAGAATACAACCTTGTCTCACCCCTCACATGACCCTGAAAAGAAAAACTGTACTGACCATTACACCTTACCATTGCATTTGTCTCAACTGTTGATCATGCTTACCCAGAATGCTTCGCTATTGATTTATTTATTTTTGAAACTTCAACTCAAGAACGAGGATAGCACTGATTCAGAGATCAATACAGGAGTGTCAACATTTGGCACAAACAAAGTTTAGGGAGTACTGCTTGTATGGCACTCTGGCCTCAATTTTATTGATCTCTGATCGATTCAGGGAGGTGATTGGAAATGCTAATTGATTTCTGATAGGTGATTGGAAAATAGGGGATGCTGGGGGGTCAGTCTAGGTGGTTATAAGTTGGTATTGACAAGTCATTGATTGGAAATCTCTGATGTATGCCTGTATGCTATCAATTTTATTGATCTCTGATCGATTCAGGGAGGTGATTGGAAATGCTAATTGATTTCTGATAGGTGATTGGAAAATAGGGGATGGTCAGGGATCGGTCTAAGGTGGCTATAAGTTGGTATTGACAGGTCATTGATTGGAAATCTGTGATAGGGGATTGATCTCTATTGATTGATTGGAAATATTGATCAGCTGGCGACATTGCAAGGATTTAGGTGAAAAGCAGGGGATTTATGAGGGTCTTGCCTCAAAATGAGACCAAAATACATATAAGCTTTCTAAATTTATTTTTAGCATCATTTACACCACCCCACAGTTTTAAACCTCCACAACTATGTTTATGGCATATAATTATGTTTTTAGCACCACATCACATTTTAAACCCTAACAGGTATATTTTTAGCATAAAGAGTTGCCTGACAATATGAAACTTTGTGGCTAACAATGTATATTTGTTGTGTAAATGTGTGTGAGCAAGTCTCCCCAACAATATATTGGGGCTGTCCCTGTAAGGGAAGCAAGGAACTTTATGCAAACTGGTGCATGTCAAATGAGACACTCTAGTGGTGGATATGTCGAGGGGTGTTCTGGAACTATAACGGGGACCAGTCAGTTATGTTGCCCCCTCGATTGACAACACTGACTCCACCCTAAGTCCCTTACCAGTTTTCACCACAGAGCAAAATTCCCAAGACTTGCAAATATGTCTCATGTTTATGTCTGCAAGAAATTAAATGAGATGGTACTTACCACATTATTCGGCCAATGACAGTCTGTGACACTACCGCTTCAAGGTCTTTTCATATACTATGTTTAGAATATAACTATATTGATCTCTATAGGTTATTGATGATTTATAGGAAGCACCCTTAGATGGAACTATCTGACTTTTCCATCTCTATTCTAAGACACATTGCGGACATTGAAGGTCAGGTCCTCGTGTCAAAGAATGGAGCCACTCTTCCCATGATAACAACACAGAAGTATTCACCACACAAAATAAACATGTTCACCACACAAAATAAACATGTTCACCTCACAAAATAAACAAGTATTTTCAATACACAAACAAAACAAGTATTAAAACCTGCAAAATAAACATAACTTCCCACTCCTAGTCAAATACTCTACTCACCAAGCAACCACATCAGTGTCTGAATGAGGAATGAGACTGAATCAAAACAACACAAAGACTACCTATCCCCAACAACCAATCAGAAGACAGCAATATATTCTGAACCAATCAGAGCAGAGTTGGATCTAAAAATAACTGTGGGGAATTTCCATGACGTCATAGATGGAACAGGTCCAAGAATTTATAAATAGGATCATGACATCATCAGCGACCAATCAGCATCCAGCTTGATGACATCACATTTCTAAAAATAGGTTATTGTAGCAGTACAACTGGTATAAAAGGAGGTGTGTCTCTCAAGTGATTCATTCCAAGTGAGGAAAAGCAACATGGCAAACCAAGAAGAAGTACAGTACCTTATTGATGGGCTTATTGAAGATGGAGAATGGGAGGACAGAAACCCCAGTGATGTGCAATATTTGATGGATGGAATTGAACAGGATGGACCCTGGGAAGAAAGAAAGCCTTACAGTTTTGAAAAGAGAAATGAAAGGACATTCTTGAAGAATGGGGCCAAGGATAGATCCTATGAAGTGAAATTTAATGAAGAGTGGCATGGCAAGAAGGTGGCAGAGATTCAAGATGAACTGAGAGACATGTTTGAAGATGTAATGGAGCAGGCAAGAAAAGGACTAGATGATCAAGATTTGGGACGTGTCATCATACATCATGGTGGATTGAATAATAATGTGGTGGTCCCCTTACAAAATCTTGGCGAGTTGAATGCAGATGTGATTATGGAGAAGATCGAGAATGTGCTACAAAGTGAAGAAAACTTGCCTGTGGATGATAGTTTTTACATAACAGTGGGAACAATAGAACAACCGAAAAGGAGGCAAAAGAACAACTATCAATAAAGTCAGGGGGAGAATAATTCAGTGCATACAAAATGCTCTATGGTGGAAATAAACAATGAAGACCAGTTGTGTATGGCCAGAGCTATAGGTTTGTCCTGCGTGAAGATGGTGCAAGTGAGCAATGAAGAATGGAAAGAACTGACAAAAGATCAAGAACAGATGACCATGATTGAGAAGGTGTTACATCATAAAAAGGCTCCAAAACGTTATGCTAAAAATGTTACTGACAAGAATCGAAAAGACCAAAAAAATATGGCAATAAGTTTATGTAGAGTAGGAGGTGTGCCCATAGACAGAATGGGTAACTTGAATGATATTGTGAAGTTTGAAGAGGTGTTGGGTGTACAAATATTAGTAGTGAGTGCAATGAGAGGAAACAAATTCATTAGAGAAGGTGAGAATAGAGACAGCAAAATATATATTTATTTAGATGACGAACAAGAACATTTTCATAGTATAACAAAGATAGCTGGATTTTTTGGATCATCCTATTTCTGTGATAGATGTTTGAAAGCATATGCAAATAACAACAAACATTGTTGTGAAACTTGCTGTATAGTATGTAAAACAAAAAATTGTATTGAAACTGAACCTGTAGTGTGTAGTGATTGTAACATGACTTGTAGAAACAAAGATTGTATGGATAGACATAAGGAAAAGAAAAGAAATGATAGTCAATGTGAAATATGGTGGAAATGTACAAAGTGTCATAAAGTAGTGGATAGGAGAGATAGAGAGATAAAGGACCATCAATGTGGAGAATGGTTGTGTGAATGTTGTAACAAATATGTAGTAGGTGAACATTTATGTTATATGATACCAGATAGAGTTAGACCAGGCAAACCTAGGAAATATATTTATTTTGATTTTGAATGTAGTCAGGACAAGGTCGCTCAGTGTGAAGCAGGATACGAACCTATGAAAAAGTTTAGATGTAAACAGTGTGCAGAAAAGAAAAAAACATGAAGTCAATGTAAAAGATGCAGGAATTGTAATGAAATAACATGTGGAAAACAGATTCATGAAGCAAATTTTGTTGTGGCTCAGAAATTGTGTGATAGATGTAAAGATAGTCCGATGAATGCAAAATGTAATGAGTGTGGCAACAGATGTAGTAAATGTAACAAATATGACAGAAAAGAAGAAACATTTGTAAAGCAACCCTGTGATAGTTGTGGACAAAGAGAAGTAGTGTTTGAAGGTGACAATGTAGCAGAAGAATTTTGCGAATGGTTATTTGATATTCAACATATAAACTGTACAGTATTATCACATAATGGCAAAGCATATGATAATGTATTTCTGTTAGAGTATCTGTTAGAAAATTCAATTAGACCAGCTAGAATTATTTACTCGGGTAGTAAAATAATGTACATGGAGATAGGGAGAGGACTGAACATGCGGGTCTTGGATTCCTTGAACTTTCTACCCATGAAATTGGCAAGTTTACCTAAAGCCTTTGATCTGAAAGAACTGAAGAAGGGATATTTCCCCCATTTTTTCAATACAACTACCCATCAGCAGTACGTAGGCCCCTATCCCGATCCAAAGTTTTATGGTGCAGATTACATGGGTACAAAGGAACGCAAGGAATTCATGACCTGGCATGGTGAGCAGAAAGACAAGGTTTTTGATTTTAGACAAGAAATGTTAGAGTATTGTAGATCAGATGTAGATATTTTGAGACAAGCATGTTGTAAATTTAGACAATTATTGACAGAAGTGACTGGAGAGCAGATAGAAGTAGAGAAAGATGGAGAGGTAATCAGCAAGTGGCAAAATCACATAGAACCCTTTGATTATATAACAATAGCATCTGTTTGTTTAGCTGTCTATAAAACCAAGTTCTTAGAAGAAACCCATAGAGTACAACTAATTAATGATCTTGACAATTCGACAATTCCATGGTGCTTGGGCAAATGTAAGGGAGGGAAATGGGAAGTGCATGTGCAAGGACAATGGTTGAATGAAGAGGAGCTGGCCAATGATCATCTGAGAGTAGGGAGCCACAAGTTTGTGGACACCCCTATAGGCCAAATACCATCAGGCGGCTATGTCCAGAGAGATCATTACAGTAAAATCTCCATTCAATGGTTGTCCTGGATCATGCACTCTCAACAAATTGATATTCAACATGCATTGAATGGGGGTGAGGTGAAAGTGAGGGGGACAGGATACAGACTCGATGGCCATGCCGAAGTAGATGGAAAGAAAGTGTGTTATGAATTTTTAGGCTGTGTTTTTCATGGCTGCAAAACATGTTATCCCGACAATAGACATGAAATTAAACACCCCAGAACCAAACACAACTTGGACGAACTTTATGTATTAACAATTCAAAAGAACGTAGATTTGGAAAAATTAGGATATACTTACAAATGTATTTGGGAACACGAATTTAGAGACCAGTTGAAACAAAATGCTGAGTTGGCAAATTATGTAAATTCATTAGACATTCAAGCTAGACTTGAAATGAAAGATAGTTTTTTTGGTGGTAGAACTGGAGCTTCTCAACTATATTACAAAGTTCCAGAAGATGAAGAAATAAAATATATAGATTTTACGAGTTTTTATCCTTCAATCAACAAACAGGCAACATATCCAGTAGGACATCCTACAATTATTTCTGACAATTTCAAATCTATTCATGACTACTTCGGTATAGCCAAGGTTACTATCTTGCCCCCAGGGGTCTCTTTCACCCCGTGCTCCCCTATAGGTCAGGAGGTAAACTGAAATTCTCATTATGTAGAACATGTGTAGACACAGAAAACCCTGAGGAATGTAAGTGTAGTGACGAACAGAGGACGATGACGGGTACATGGTGTACCCCTGAAATACAACATGCAGTAGATCAAGGATACAAAATTTTAAAGATACACGAAGTTTACCATTGGGAAGAAACAGCGACTTATGACAGTAGTAAAGGGAAGGGGGGTCTTTTTTCAGAGTATGTAAATACATTTTTAAAGATAAAACAGGAATCTAGTGGGTGGCCAGACTGGTGTAAGACCGAGATGGACCGACAGAAGTACATTAACGACTATTATGACCGCAAGGGGATAAGACTTGACTATGACAGTATTAAGAAGAACCCGGGGCTTAGATCTTTGTCGAAACTTTGTCTTAACAGCTTTTGCGGAAAATTGGGTCAAAAATTAAACATGAAACAAGTTGAATTCCTACACAGCTCCCAAGCTGACCTATTTTTTAAAGAGTCAGCGATCCGACCCGAAAACTGGAAGACTTTCATATCATTAACGAACACTTGATAGAGTTAGAATACACACATCACAATGCATTTATTCCCGAAAATTTTCAAACCAGTGTAGTCTTAGCAAGTTTCACAACTTGTTGGGCAAGATTAAAATTATTAAAGTCCCTAGAAAAAATTGGCAATAGAGTTCTTTACTATGATACTGATTCTATTATTTACATTAGCAGACCTGGGGAATATGATCCCCCACTTGGTGATTACCTCGGTGAACTTACAGATGAGTTAGATGGAGATTATGTTGTAGAATTTTTAAGTGGAGGACCCAAAAATTATAGTTACGTCACAAAATCGGGAAAGCAGGTCACAAAGGTCAGAGGATTTACATTGAATTATACCAATAGTCAATTGATTAATTTTGAAAGCATGAAAAAAATTATTGAAAATAAAGAAGAACATATTATGACAAGAAATCCAAAAATATGTAGAGACACGAGAAAAAGGAAATTGTATAATAGAGAGGAAGAAAAGAAGTACCAAAAAGTGTTTACTGAAAGACGGGTACTTAGTGAATATTCTACAGTACCCCTTGGCTATTGATCGTTTGTTGTATAACATTGTATATAGTTTGTATTATATTGTATATTGTCTGTATTATATTGTATATAGTGTCCACAATTATCACAAGGTTAGTTGATGTATAAAGACATATTGTAAATGTACTGTACATACTTTTTGTTTACAGTGTAAAGTATAATATAATGTATGTATTGAGTTATATCAAATGTTCCAATGTGTATATGTAGATTTGGAGAAAATACATTGTGTTTTATCTGATCAAGAAATAAAAAAAAGTTTATATAAAGATGAGCTCTCTGTCATTATTTATCATCAAAATGGATACCCCCAGACAACAGTTAGCCCAGAAGTTTTTAGTCCCTCTGATAGATACAGAAGAAATATGGAATATGATTGTGCATTTAACCTTTGAAGATGGTCAATACACAAAAGACAGAGTACAAAAATTGGAAAGAATACATACAGAAGTGTTAGTTAACCTATATCAACAGAATCAAATGTATAAAGCCCAAAGAATTTTGCAGTGGCATCTGTTTTGGCTGGACAGTCATCCTGAACTGAAACCATATGTTATTGACACGCCTGAATTTAAAATGAAGATGACAGATGACACCTTTATGGATATGACTAAACATGATGAGACACATGCCCTGACATAAAGCACGATGGGATTTTTCCCAGAGCTATAATTAGACTAAACATGTTCAGACATGTTACTAATGCAAAGGATTCTGGGAGTTCCAGATGCTATGAACAGAACGATGATGTCATTATCCACCGATCATTGACAAGAACGGTGACGTCATATTTCTGAAAATAGATTTGGTGATCAACAAAAACTGTATAAAGGAGGAGACGTTTCATCCCATATCATTTCTACTCTGAAGAGGGAAGAGATAACAAGCAAAAAATGGAATTCAATCTCAGTCAGCAGACAGTGGCAGTTGTGAAGAATGGTCAGTTTGGACCATATGTGGCAGTGGGCAGACATAAAGAGAAGGCAACTAGATGGGTGTTCCTCTCAACACAAGCATGGACTGGGTTGACAAGCAGTATAGGCAAAGTAGCAGCAAAGACATTGTTACAAAGACAAACATTATATCGGCATACATAGCACAGATCTGAATGGTCAACGGATCAAAGGTCGAGGAATGAATCTGAACATGGATGAATGGACCCGGCTTGTAACAAATGTGTATGGAATTGAACAAAACTTGAAGACAATCAGAAAGAGGACGGCAACTGAACAAGATGAGGTGGAGGTCAAAAAAACAAAGATGGGGGAAGGACAACAGACCAAAAAAACAATAAAGCAATATCAGCGGCGAAATGTATGTCCTTCGAATCATGACATTATACACGAAAGGGATGACTGTTGGGTGTTTACTGAAGAGATGTGTAAAAAGAGACGTGAAGAATACGAACAAAGAAATAGCGATCGTGATGTTGTAGACAAATCACACGAAATTATAGCTAGCAGAGACATAGTAGTACCTGGGACCCAGGATTTAATTAAATGGATTTATATGTATCACATTAGAAAAAATATTATTAGTTTGAGAGACAATAGTTGTTATGGATGTAAAGAGGATTTACCAGGTCAGAGAGACCATATGGAGGGAGGGTGTTTGACAGAATGGGACGAGACAGTGGACCAATATTTCAAAGTTGTCAAGAGTAAAATATCAGCTGTGCAGGTAGTGAAAGCTTTAGACAGAATAATGAATGAACTAAAGATTCATGTGAATAGGAGTGCATCGGATTTATTGACTGAAGTATTGAATGTTAGTATGAGAGAAGACATCATGAAAAAAGAACTGACAAATGAAACACAAGATATTAGAGTTGACTTTTATGAATTATTTACTGAACTATGTCCTAATCTGAGAGAATTTACAATTGTGAATGTTTAGAAGTCTATTAAGAGAAAAATAACATGGATAAAAGAAAGTATATGATGTAAATTTATAGTTTGATGTGAATATATGTTAGTATTTGTGTGAATAAAATGTCTGAAATGAAATTTTACCTTGTTTATATATTTTTTCATTACCTAATACTGTTTTTATGATGTTTTGTGTGCTGTTTTATGCTGTTGTGTGTGGTGTTGTGCTGTTTTGTGTGCTGGTCAAATGCTGGTCTGTGCTGGTCAAATGCTGGTGTGTGCTGGTCAAATGCTGGTCTGTGCTGGTCAAAAGCTGGTGAAATGCTGGTCTGTGCTGGTCAAATGCTGGTGTGTGCTGGTCAAATGCTGGTCTGTGCTGGTCAAAAGCTGGTGTGTGCTGGTCAAATGCTGGTGTGTGCTGGTCAAATGCTGGTCAAATGCTGGTCAAATGCTGGTGTGTGCTGGTCAAATGCTGGTGTGTGCTGGTCAAATGCTGGTGTGTGCTGGTCAAATGCTGGTGTGTGCTGGTCAAATGCTGGTGTGTGCTGGTGAAATGCTGGTCTGTGCTGGTCTGTGCTGGTCAAATGCTGGTGTGTGCTGGTCAAATGCTGGTGTGTGCTGGTCAAATGCTGGTCTGTGCTGGTGTGTGCTGGTCAAATGCTGGTGTGTGCTGGTCAAATGCTGGTGTGTGCTGGTCAAATGCTGGTGTGTGTGCTGGTCTGTAAGATTTTTCAAAGTTTATATTAGGACCCTCCAATCATAATTTGCCTACACTGAATCATGGGTCGTCAACAGAGAATATGTCCCATATGTGGCAAAGACAAACTTTTACATTTATATGCCCATTCGAGAGATGTACACAACATGAATAGCTCAGAACGGAAAAAGTGGTTAAAAAAATCTCTTTCCCACGATTCTGGAGAATTTTACCAAAAGAAGAAAGTTGTCCTGCAGAAAATGTAGCTTGTCCACCAGCTGAACAAGAGAGACCATGGTGGGAAACCAAAAGTTTACTACCATTTAAAGCCTGCTCTTCCATGTTAATTTGTGGACAAACGGGATCAGGAAAGTCTTTTTTTTGTCTATCGGCTACTCAGAGAGCTTGATGGCATGTACGAACAAGTACCCGTTGCAATACTGTACTGTTATTCACTTTGGCAGCCTCTGTTTCAAGAAATGGAGCAAAATATTCCCAACATCACCTTTCAACAGGGATTACCAACACAGACAGAGATAGATGAATTTACAGCAGACGGCCAACATAAATTAATTATTTGTGATGATTTGATGCATCAGGTTGTAAAAACACCTGCCATGGAATTGTTATTTACCCAAGGCTGCCATCACAAAAATGTTTCTGTCATTGTTATCAGTCAAAATATTTTTTTCTCTGGTCCTCATGCTAAGACTTTATCGATTAACTCTTGGTACCTAATCCTTTTCCAATATAACAGGGATTTGATGCAAATTAATACTTTAGGTAGACAACTCTACCCTGGTAAAGGTAACATGCTCGTCCAAGCTTATACAGATGCCATGAAAACCCCCTATAATTATTTAGTTGTGGACATGTCGCCAAATTCTAATCCAAAATACCGGATGAGAACTCATATATTTCCAAATGAAGATGTGTATGTTTATGTATCCCTTTCCTAAAGTTTATATAAGGAGGTACAGGATGTATTTTTTGCGAACCATGGAGTGGAACGATGTTACTAAGAAAAGGTTATTTGGGGCAAGTTTTGGAATTGTCGCCCTGCTGTTGGGTATTACGGGAGTGACAGATATAGCACAACATAATCAAACACCCCGCGGCCATTCATGTCCCGTAAAAGTGTGTAATTGGACAGAACAGCCATTAACAGACATTAATACAACAGACTGCAGTTACATGAAACAATTTATATTGGGAAATGGTAAAAGGCTGACACTGTGTAAATATCACGGAGTCACTAGAATAGATATCAGACAGTTTATAAGAGGTCGTGCCGCAAAGCTAGGAATCTGGTTACGGAAGAGAGAATGGAAGAACTTATTGGATCGACTCCCTGACATCATGCTTGCTTTAATTCAAAGTAAAAGTTATAAGAAGACTTAAAGAGGCTGATTAACAATAGTTTAAGATGACCCAGAGAATAAAAAGACATTGGCCGCTTTTTCAATGTTTGTTGGGAGCAGAAACAACAGCTCATGCAAAAGCATTCATCCGTGCCACAAGCCTGAATCAGATGACTACACTACTGGAAATTATCAAAAACGTCTTATATGGGGTCCTTCCAATCGCAGAAGTTTATAAAAAGAAGTTAAAGAAACACAAGAGGATCATCAAACATTTAGCAGACACCAAGCGTATCACAAGCAAGACCAAAAATATTTTGGCAAAGCACGTTGAGATAATAGTGTTAGTACTACGGTCTGTAAAAAGTATCCTGCAAGCTACGGCATAGGATGGATGTAAGAAAAATGGTTCTGATTCCTATGGAAAAATATCATATGAAATCTCAACACAAGCTAAATCCTTCAGTCTTGCATGACATACAGGAAGAAATACCCTCTGGTGGAATGAATGAAGCTCTTATTTTACAAGCCATTCCGAAAATGTACAGAAATAAAGCTGGAGCTATTTTGAGTCACATTGCTAACAGCGACTAACTGCAGTGGAACGAGAAAGGAGAAATTGTCTACCACGGAAGTCTTGTACCATACTCCAATATCACAGACTTGTTGCGAGATTCACAAAGAGAATACAAAGATCAAAATTTGCCTGGTATATCTCAATTTTATCAAGCATTGGCTGAACTCAACATCCCAGAAGGACTAATTGGTCATGTAGAACGGAGAGAACACATCAGATATAACAAGTCTCATCCGCAAGAGAATCACGTGATCCAACGACAAAACAAGAGAGTTCATCAGTATAAAAAGAAACGACACCCCGCAGCTAGTCAGAAGACAAACTTGTTCAAGAAGTGGTTACATCTATAAAAACATGGCACAGATTACCAATTTAGTACTTCAGACAGATTTGGACTGTTCCTTTAATCTGACATCCCTGGCAGAGACTCTATTAAATGTGACCTACAATCCTCACAAGTTTAATGGACTAGTATGGAACCACAAATGTATAAAAGGAACATGTCTCTTATTCCATAATGGAAGAATCGTCTGCGTTGGAGCAGCTTGTTGGAAAGGTGGCCGGGAGAGTATCAGACAGTATGCAAGGATCTTACAGAAATTAAACTATCCAGTACGATTGAAATCAATCAAGCTGGTCACTATGTCTGCTGTGTACACTTTATCCAACAAAGTCAATTATAAAAAACTTTTAACAAACATGAATCATGTGACCTATGAGCCAGAACTATTTCCAGCAGCTATGCTGAAGAAAAACAAGATAAACTTTACTATTTTTCACACTGGCAAAGTAATTATCACGGGTATTAGAGAAAATTTAAATGTGACAGTGAATCCTGTACTATTGGAACTTGAATTATTGATGTGAATAAATGCGTGTATATGTTATGCAGTCTGTCGTTGAGTTTATGAAAGGACGTTTAGTTAAAAGTTTTCACAACTATGACTTTAAGTACGGGCGAACGTAAATACTTGGAAAAAATATATTACGATCCTTCACATCCGGCTAGTTACCAAGAACCTAGAAAATTGTTTCAAGTAGCAAAACAAGAAGACAAATTTAAAATAACCTTTAAAGATATCAAACAATGGTTGCAAGAACAAGAACCTTACGCCTTAAATAGATTTGCCAGACACAACTTTCCTACAAACAGAGTCATAGTGGAAGGTTTAGACAGTCAGTGGGATATGGACTTGGCCGATTTAAAAGAAATTAAAAAACACAATGATGGTTATTCTTATTGGTTGGTGTGCATTGATATTTTTTCACGGTATGCATTTGTCAGACCATTGAAAACTAAATCTGGTAAAGACATGATAGAAGCTTTCAAAACTATATTTAAAGACGGTAGAATACCAAAAACTGTTAGATCTGATGCTGGATCTGAATTTAAAGATACCAGAGTCCAACAGTATTTGAAATCGCAAAAGATTCATCATTTTATAGCACACAATACACCAAAAGCCAACTATGCAGAAAGACTCATTAAAACATTGAAGTCAAAAGTATATCGTTACATTGTGAAACATCAAAGTCTGAGATATATAGATCACCTACAATCTATCGTGAAAGGTTACAATGGTACAAATCACAGTAGTTTGGGTATACCACCTCAAAATGTGACCAAATCAAATGAAAAGGAGATCAGATATGATCAATACACGATACGTAAATACAGAAGACCAAATCCTGCAAAGTATCACTTCAAAGTCGGAGATAAAGTGCGCATTACTTTCACTAAAGACAAATTTGACAGAGAATATGGACAAAAATGGTCTGGTGAAGTTTTTACCGTGACACACAGACAGAAGAGGGAGGGATTACCCGTGTATTGGTTGAAAGATTATTATAATGATCCTGTAAAGGGGTCATTTTATGGATACGAATTACAAAAGGCATACATCGATGAAAATTCTAGCTTTAAAATTGAAAAAATTATCAAAAAAGGTACACGAGATGGAAAGAAAGAGGTCTTTGTGAAATGGCTTCATTGGCCCTCCCGATTTAATAGTTGGCTATTAGAGCGCCACCTGAAACGCCTTACAACGTAAACGGAAAAGTTTATAAAAAAGGTTTTGTTTCTAATTATGATAAGCATGGAGGAACATTTCTTGTATCTCAGTAGTGAAGACTCTCAGGACTATTTTCCAAATAATCAAAGCGGGAATTTTACCGTACAACTGCCTCAAACATTGTATTTACATGGATCTTGGAAAGGTGCTCTTTTAGAATTTAGGTATGCGCCCCAGTTTCAAAATAATCAGCGTCCTGATGACATGATCATATGTTCAGATATTTGTAGTGAAAGCTACATCAATAATGTTAAATTACCTGTATTACGTAGAATAACTGTTGATTATGACAAGCCAAGACAGAAAAAATGTGTGACTGTATCTCGAGGTTACTATGTACCCGTTGTACCTGATACAATAGAACGTGTAAAAGTTTATATAAGAGGGTCAAGTGAGACTAATTTATCTTTTACTTACAAAGTCACCTGTGTACTTCATTTAAAAAGAGTAGCATAATGGCCTATCAGCCACACGTGAGTGATGTCAATAAGTGGGTGCAACATTTCCGCGATGTTGTTGCTGGTAAAATACCGGGTAATCAAGATTTTTATGTAGTGGACACCATAAGTCCACAATCAAATCTACGCTCTAGTACAAATACACTGTCATGTGACACACAACAAGCTGTTGATCAAGTTATGCCCAAATTAAAACATGCAAAGTTTATAAAAGGAAGTGCCGATCACAGAAAAAGAACAACTCGTAACAGGAAGAAAGTTGCTCCAAAGAAAGTACGCAACGGTGCAAAGAAAAGACCAACATTAAAGAAAATCGGCAAAGGTACCAAGAAAAGACAGGCAGCCAAGACAAAGAGGAAAGTTGTCAACAAGCAGACACCCCAAAACAAATCACCAAGAAAGTCTGTAAAAAGAAGACGGACAACTAAGAAACCTTCAAATCGACAAACCCAATTTTGAAAAGTGAGAGTTTTTTAAAGATGGCACATCAAGAAGGCTATTCAAAACATCTGTCTCTCTTTACTGTTCCTACAATTGATACGGCAATTGAGAAAGAAGAATGGCACACTTTTAAACCCACTGGACAGACTACAAGGAAATCAGCCTTAGATTTTGAAATTCCTAAATCGGCAAACTACCTGGATCTACAATCAACAAGACTCTACCTACAAGTCTGCATAAAAAAGAAAGATGGTGCCAACTTGAAACAAACAGATAAAGTTACATTTTGTAATTTGCCAGCGTGTACCCTTTTTCGTCAGGTGGAGGTATTTCTAAATCAAACTTCTGTGGGAGAAGCAGGGATTAACTATCCTTACATAGGGTATCTCGATGTGTTATTAAATGAATCAAAGACATGCGACACGAGTCTTCAGACCGAATTATTCTTTAAAGACTCATCCAAATATTTTGACAGCGTTGACAATGTAAAGTTTGGGTTTTTTGCACTTCACGTCTATACAAAGGGGAGTAAAAATGTAGAATTGTATGGTCCACTTCATTTGGGCGTGTTTAAGATGAGCAGATATCTGATAAATGGTGTGTCTGTCAACACTAAACTCTGGCCCACACAAGATACTTTTAGCCTGATGTCTGACAAAGACAGCTATAAAATTGAAATTGTGCAATGTTTCCTTAAAGTGAAATCGCTCAAAATGAAACCCGCTTTAATGATTGCACATGCGGATACATTGAAAAAAGCTGTGTCCTTGTATCCTTATACAAGATCGGACATCCGGAATTTCAATATGGTGAAAGGTATTTACAGTAAAACGTTTAAAGACATTTTCCAAAATAAAATCCCGGACAAATTAGCGATAGGAATTGTTAAAGGAAAATCATATTCCGGACAGATTAATAGCAACCCTCTGGAATTTATTCATGCCAATGTGAATTATGTTAATTTAACAATAAACTCTACAATGGTTACTGGAGCGCCACTGACTCCCGACTTTGAAAACGGGCATTATGTAGAATGTTACAACTCGTTATTTCAAGGTCATGATCTCGATAACAGTTGATGTCAGTAGAGGAAATTATCCAGAAGGTTATACCGTGTATGTATTTGACTTGACACATCAACCAAAAACAGGTCTCATGAATCTCGAAATTAAATTCAGTAAAGCTTTAACAGAAGTGTGTACACTCGTTGTTTATGGTCAATTTCCTACTTTATTGCAAATAAATGAAGCTAGAAATGTATACGTAGTAAATTAATACATTGTATTGCATCTGGAAAGGCCCAACTTCAGGCACTGACACTATCAACATCTGACAGCTATCTCTTTGGGATGGGCGGGAGTTAAAAGACAGGTGTACAATTACAATGTTATCTAGATGTGAACTTAGAGTTAGTCAGGTTACAATATATTGTAAGGAGCTAATGGTGGATCCCCGACCCCATGAGCTCCTAATGACGGGGCAATAAAATCATTGAAATGTATATACTGATGTCTGTTATCTAATGGTATATATTGCAGGAATTAAATGGACATATCCATTTAACATACCGCTTTTGTATCAATATGTTTTCCTCCCACCATATCCATAATACAGAAGGATAACAAAATTAGGACGCTATTGTATAACTTACCTTTTGCGTATGTATCCAGTAATTTAGGGGCATGGATGTATAAAATATCGTTCCATATTATTCCATTATATCTTAAATTCCCTTAAAATGATATTAATTGCGTAAAGGCAGGTTTAAAAGTAAAATGTCTAACAAATACTATGTATATGTTAATTGAAAATAAGTCCAAAATTTGAGGAAAAAAGTCGCGAGTTTGTGAATTTCAAAAAATATACGAGGCGTAAATATATGGCTTGAACCGATGTTTAACACCGTCAGATATACGTACCAATATATTATACATCCACTTCAGGCAGACCCGATAATATGTTAGAGGGATATAAAGCATGTAAGTGCGTAAATACCGCTCAATGCCTTCTTTCATTTTCTTCGTCGGGCTCTGTCTTGAACTTCCTCAGCTTCGATTACGTTTGAAGGTAAAATAATCACTTACCTTTACTCCCCATATGAATATAGATGAAAACGAAATCCGACCAAAAGTCTGTCCCATAGAAAAGTCATTCAAATTTTATAAAACTGTTCATTTGGGACAAAACAGGCGGGCGGATGATGATTGATACACGCAGCCTATTTGATCAACCCGAGGTATGTGTGTATCTTTCTCCCACAAACCTTGTGTATGCCTTTGGGGTGCCTTAATGATACAATATAGGCCATATGTAATCCCTATGATGACTGACATAATGACATGGATCAACAAATTTCTTTGTCCACGATAGCCGTCTGTATGGGTATTTACGCTGGACTGCTCTGATGAGGGAAATACAAATCCTGTACACAATGGACCACAACTTTGGCAGTGAGAATGCGATTAAAAGTCATTTTCACGATCAAGAATCTATTTTTCTTTTCCCATATGCTTTAAAGTAGCTTATGACTGATGAAATGGACATTATTATCATAAATTATCACTCTTTGCATAAAAATTATCCTGAAATTTACTT
Organism: Hermodice carunculata; assembly: GCA_964020975.1. Lineage (NCBI taxonomy): Eukaryota > Metazoa > Annelida > Polychaeta > Eunicida > Amphinomidae > Hermodice > Hermodice carunculata. The sequence continues at coordinate 16,664 of CAXHWN010000449.1, forward strand.
ATGTGATTCTCAAATCATAAGGGTCCTCTTTCCTTTGAATGATATTATGTTGATATTTCATTCAACTCTTTTGCTCACATATTTGCATTGTCTAGTGTCCATTTTGTGTGTCTTTCCTTGATAATTGTTCTTCGTCATGCTTTATGAATTCTGATTATATCTACACCGCGTAGGCCTTTTGATAGGTAGATCACCTGCATGTACTATTAAAAGCTAATCAGGATCGATGGGTGCCTCGTCAATCGACAATAAAGCGCAGTCCTTCACATAACACATTCCCTCAAACAGATGGTTGTTTAGATATTTGCATTGTCTAGTGTCCATTTTGTGTGTCTTTCCTTGATAATTGTTCTTCGTCATGCTTTATGAATTCTGATTATATCTACAGGTGGTGGAAATGATGCTAAAAATAAATTTAGAAAGCTTATATGTATTTTGGTCTCATTTTGAGGCAAGACCCTCATAAATCCCCTGCTTTTCACCTAAATCCTTGCAATGTCGCCAGCTGATCAATATTTCCAATCAATCAATAGAGATCAATCCCCTATCACAGATTTCCAATCAATGACCTGTCAATACCAACTTATAGCCACCTTAGACCGATCCCTGACCATCCCCTATTTTCCAATCACCTATCAGAAATCAATTAGCATTTCCAATCACCTCCCTGAATCGATCAGAGATCAATAAAATTGATAGCATACAGGCATACATCAGAGATTTCCAATCAATGACTTGTCAATACCAACTTATAACCACCTAGACTGACCCCCCAGCATCCCCTATTTTCCAATCACCTATCAGAAATCAATTAGCATTTCCAATCACCTCCCTGAATCGATCAGAGATCAATAAAATTGAGGCCAGAGTGCCATACATGAAGTGGGAGTACACTGTTTTCAACTTGTCTGACCGTCCGAGGAGTGTCTGTCTAGGTTGACAATGGTATACTTCCGTGTGCCATATGCTTTAAGTATAATAGGTATATTGTGTGTGTAGTTGACTTGACTGCCTACGCACAGAAAATAGTTGTTAGCCCTCAGGGGCAAACCACACTGCCAGATACAGCTGCAGTCATTAGCCAAATTCTAGTATTCTCTTGATTTGGCTAGAGAAAGTTGGAAATGGCTAATCTATATTAACATATGTTATATCGGCGTCTGGTTGAATTCTGTGGCTATTCGTGATATTTCCTTGGTTGGCAACATTATGTTTAAAGATATAAAGCCATTACTACGTGCTGTGTCTCTTTGACACTTAATGAAAATTAGACACCAGACTAACATGTCCAGCTTGGTGCCACATATCCGTAGCCCGCAGAATGTGTACGATAAATACTTGTTTGTCCTGTACCTAGATACGTATATGTCTTCATATCTGTGCAATAGATACTTTGTGTCAATTTTAAATTTGTGTGTCTGGACGAAGACGAAAATCACACACAAGAAGATAACTGACCAGACTCGCAAGGCAAAATATTCACAAGCATTCCTTCGTGTGTACGTCTGTGCGCCCAATTGGGATATAAGTCATTTAGAAATGACCAGAAATGGTATCAAGGTAGAAATGACACCGGAAAATGTTTTTGTTTTGTCAAATGAATCATTTTTATCTTGAAAGCAAAGAGTTGGATCAGTTATGGATGCATGTAAGCCTGGGGAGTGTAATATAGTCAGTCATAGGTAGTCAATTGTGTGCAAATAGGGTGGTGTAGGTACATCTTGCTAAAGTGCGAGTTGTTGGTGTCATGGACATATGATATATATATACAGAGTATGGAAACTGCACCAAATATGTTTGTGGCATTATACACACCGATCAAGACCATAAATGTTAGAGAATGGATGACCCTTGCATGTTGAGACCTCTGTAATAACGGCATTTACGGCCAGTACCAAAAGGTCGCTTTTCATGGTAGATATGCGTGTCAGATGTAGACGTTTTGCCAGTCCCAGAGGTGTCCACAGCAAACAGGTTTCTCTGTATATTTTATCAACACGCCATACAAAGTGGGATGAACATTTTGTTAACAGAACGATCAAATCTGAAAAATATCGAAGGCCAAAGTGGAGGTATTGCTACCTTGAAACCTTACTTATCCACCTTAGCCTGTGCATAAAGAGATGAACTGCCCCACACCGCAGGTTTCATATACTTATCCACCCCACCTTGTAAGTAAGTGTATAACAAGGATAAATTTTTTGGCAGTATACCTATACTAGGTGGCCCGCAGCTTTTCACATCGAGTGGTGCAATAGTGTTCAAAAATGAGAAAATATTCGTACGTATCGTTGAATTGATAAAACGTGTAAGTTGGTCAATTGTGGATCATTTGAATCTTTAACAATAAGAAAAGGCTGGTCCCTGTGTTCAGTAGCAATGAAGGCCAACGGAGACAAACTGCTTGCACATTGAAACAGAAAAATACAACTAAATCAAAATTTTACTTTAGTTTCCTGACCAACAGAAATGCAGAAATAAATCCATGCTAAACACAGTGAAACCAGTGTCAGGGACTTGTATTTGACTGCCATTTTTACAGCGCAATTTCAAAAGACGGCTGCACCATTTTTGAAGGATGAATAGGGTCCGTCATTTCGCCGGTTTCAGTATCGTTTGAACACTTTTATATTTATGTTACGAACCATATGCTGATATGTATCTGAGAAGAAAAAATATGCAGATACGCAACGTGTATGCGTTGCACGGCGTTCCGTGGCTGAGAAAACTAGATCAACAACCTTATTTGTGACACATAACTTTGCTTGCAACGTATTCTGTCCAATTAACATGGTGGACGCCATACACGCGACGTCTGATACATATGTTTGTTTACGCGTTGTCATGGTGTTTATATCCTGCTAAGGCATGCGCTTGATATAAATATGGAGACGTTTGCACCAATGTATGATTGGAAATTACTGTGCATGCTACTGATGCTAATATTGAAAACGATGCCATTGTTTGGAATGCAAGTGGAGGGTCATCTGAAAACATCAGAGGTATGGTCAAGTTCGCCTTCAACAATCACAGCCTTTCATACAGTTCATTATTTTGCACACCTTAACTGTTCAATCTGTATTCCGAGGGCGTAAAATCCTTATAATGACAAAGATCCTAATCAAACTTAAAGCATTATTCTAGGGTATAAAATTTAGACGACATGTCCAACTTTCCCGTTTTCAAATGGTAAGCCGTGAATAGCAGCTTTGTGCAGTCAAACATGTGAGACACATGGAACATAAATATGTCATTGAAAAAGCGGCCATCTGCACGACTGGTCGTCTATATCAATGTTGATAGCCCTTAATGAACTCGTTTCTGGCAAACCGTCCAACAACAATCATTTTAAACTATATATTTTCAAAATATTGGCATCGAACTTGACAATAGTGAATAATCAGTGTATAGGTTTATATATAGAGGTGACTGATTGTGGAGCGTGGGAAGATTTGATTGATCCACTCACTTCACCAATGCGCACATACAGCATACAAGTCTTTGGCAATCAATACTTGTGTTGAATATTAAAGTGTGTGTGTGTGTGTGTGTGTGTGTGTGTGTGTGTGTCTGTGTGCATTTTAAATTTAAGTAAGATACTGAACCGATCAACATATGTGCTTTGGGGGAAATTTGAATTAGAAAACGTCGACACACCGCTATGTAGTAAACCTAGACTAGCTGGCCCGCAGCTTATCACATCGAGTGATGCAATGGAGTGCAACAATGAGAAAATTTTTGTACGCATCGTTGAATTGATAAAACGTGTAAGTTCGTCAATTTGGGTCATTCAAACTTAAACAATAAAAAAAAGGCTGATCCCTGTGTTCAGTAGCAATGACGGCCAACAAGATATATATATATATATATATATATTGTTGCGAGGGTAAAGGGGCGGGGACACCCTGATGACTGACGTCAGTAATGGTCAATCACCCCCCGCCCCGCCCAAACACACACACACACGCACGTGTGGTTACCCTAAAAGGCCCGCCATTACGAGTCACCAGACATAGAGAACACTGAAGATGTGTGTCTGTGCGTGTGTGACTGAATGGGATTGAATTTTAATTGTTCATTTTAACGCAAAAAGAGACACCCATTTGAATGTTGCTGGACACTCAGCTTGCTACGGGACCTGTTTCTCCACGGAGGTGGGACCGGTCAGAAGCGCTAGTAAAACTCTGTTGCTGCAGTACCAGTAATCAGGTTTTTCTTCATGTATTGCCGTTTTACTTCTCATAAAAAGAACATGTATTCATAAATTAGTCCCTGCGAGAATGCCTGGGCAAAATTCTACTTTGTTTTGCATGCTGTCTGTTCATATATTGAAATGCTGGCCTCTGGCGTCCAGTGATAGACTTAAGTTTAGTGACTATGTGGCCTTACGAAAAACGGAAAAGAGTTTCCAACTAAAAAATGCTGTTTGTCTCCAACTACCCTTCATCTAGTCTGCAGTTAGCCGCTAGTTGAAAATTAATAAGGCTTTATTTGGAAATGAAAATAGCACCTTATGGTTGAAAATGGATTTCAACGAGTTTTCAACTAGCCGCTAATTGAAAATGAAAAATTAATAGTTTTCAACTAGTCGCTAGTTGAAAAGGTAGCCTTTCGTTGAAAACAGATTTCACCTGCACTTGAAAACATGGCAGAGATTTCAACTGTTCCATTAAAATGTCTCATTTGCATAAAATAGCCGTGGATAATAAAAGAATCTCAAAGACACAAAGTTTGTGCAGCAAAGAAGTTCATTTGAGCTTCGATGTGGAAATAGGAGATATATGCATATTAGGTTCCCGCCCCAACTGCATACCTGATTGCCTGGTCTTGCGTGGTGAGTTATGGCGAGATACGGGTCGGTATCTGTGGGGACAAGCGGAATATTACTTCTATTTTGGAAATACAGAATACTTATTAAAGGTTTCTGGAGATTTTTCTGAAATATGGCTCGGGAAGTACTAGAAGAATACCATTTTGGCATTTGTGAACTTAAATTTCTCTAAATATGTTAATTCCGTGAGAATTGAGCATATGGCGTGTCTGTGACAGTGATGCGACCCGCACGTCCCCCGTGATCGCCAGGCGTCAAACCCGTGCTTTGTGGTGGGAAATTAAGATGAATACTGCGTATTGGCCTATACCGCACACTGTGAATAACAATATGGATATGGCACATGGCTTTTATTATTCATCTTGATTTGTGGATTATACAGTTATCTACTTCAGAACCTGTGTGTGATGTAAAGTGGAATATATAGGCTACAAGCACATATACCACATTTACATTAATTTAGGGTACATCTCCTATAAGAGACTTGTAACATGTGGCAGATGACAATCATAACACATCTTCATGTTCCATGATACATCATTGTAACAAACATATTTTTCCTGTGCTTAGGAATTGCATGACCCGTCAAAAAGCAACAAATTACTCACTGATATGCTGCAGCTGACGTTTTTCTTGGTTCAAAATGGCGCTAGGAAATGCTTTGATATGAAACTTGTTTGCACTGGTCCTATTGTTTTCAACCAGATTTTAACTTTTGAATATCGGCAAAGTCGGTGCAGCTGCCAGATTTTTCCAGGCTCTAGTTTTTAACCAGTTTTCAACTTAATTTTCCAAGTCCTCATTTCCGATTAATTCTCAGCTTTAAGATTTTTTAAGTCCTGGTTTTCAGCAAGCGGTTAGTTTAAATATAACAAACCTCTCAAACATAAAAGTTGAAAACTTGACTTCAACTCTTCCCGGGTAGAATTTTCAACTTGCCTGTTTGCAGCTAACTGATGAGTGGTTGAGCTCTCACTGAAAACTAACTTACAATAATTACAAAGGTGATTCTCTCACAATCGCCTGTCAGCGGTATTCGATTTTGTCCGGCCCAGTATTGTTAGTCTCCTGGTAGCCTGTTTGTTATCTAGTACTATCACGGGTAATTCTCGCCCATCTTCAATAATAATCAGCATGCCTGCTACATCTAAACCTTCCAAGTCGGACCAGCCGGCCTGTGTTTGATTTTCCACTTCTGCACTTGCAGAATCCACTGCGCATGCGCACACCCAGCGAAAGTTCTACCAGATTTAATATTTTGCACGATTCTTTGTAATTGTTCTGCTCGTATTTTCCACTTTCATCAAAGTTGAGACAGGTGTGCAAGGGACGGAAAACACTGCTGTTTCATTGTGAGGCTTGCGTCATTAAGCATGCTGGCATACAGATTTGTCTTTCGGTGTTGCGGTAGCGCAGTGCCGGTGCTCATGACACTGTTTCTACTGAACGGTTCCCGTGCTACGCCCACGTTAACTGCTTAATGTGAAGTTGCTTTGCCCTTATTTGGGACTGCTACCGATAAAATTGGCTGTGTATGGATGAACGTAGTGGGCAACGGATTTTTTTTGGGGGGGGAGGGGTTTTACTATAGCAGATACGTACGTCAGTGCTGAAGCTGTCGTATGCAGCCAGGGCCATATATATAAACTTTTACGGCCCCAACCCACAAAGCATTGTCCCCTTTGGCACATACCTAGCCAGACCGTACTAGGTTTAAATAGAAACCGTAAACACTTGGCAAGCTGGTGAAGACCTCCATTTGGCAACACCAGAGAGCTCTGGCAGCCCCAAGATTGACAGCATTAATTTACCTTTTGATGTTGTGGGAAAGTAAGTCGGTAAGTAAGTAAAAGTGAGTAAGTAAGTAAGTAAGTCAGTAATCTTATTTACTTTTAAGAAGTCAATGTTGACTCATAAGTCATCCATGAAGTATAAGTACAGTAACAATGTAATGCACATGAGGTACAGTTCTCACAACACACAGGAGAATAATAGGATAACAGTATGCTACATCATTAGATGGGAGTTGGCAATTAACTCAATGATATAGTCTATCCGGAAGCACCATTGCCTGTTCTCAGATTGAACAGTTTAGTCTACATAGACACTAATAAAATATATTTCATCCTGTAAGTAGGATAGTTCCTCTGAGCCTGATACTAGTCTTTTGCAATTATGAATACAATAAAATCACCTTAAGGACTGATATAACATTCCTTTTTTCAATACCAGAGAATTTCATAAAGGACCAATATAAAATGTCTAGCGAAAAATTGTGTACCCTATGGTACCTAAGGCAAATGCATTCTACATATAAAATGTATAAAATTACTAATGTTCCCTATGGTACCCACGACTAATGCTTTCTACGTATAAAATGTACATGATTTTAATCTTTGCTTTGTACCCTATGTCACAGTAATAGTTATATCTCAGGGTAGTTTTATTGAATCACACCCGAAGATGGTCATAAAAATAATATCTTAAGTGTTCCACATCTTGATTATGAATTGTACAATACAAGTTGACATTCAGGCAATATTTGGTTGGATTGCGAATCAGCATAATCATCGCAAGGTTATGACACACACAAACAGCCTTCAATAAACGGATATGTGGTTTCATTTAGACAGACAAATAATACTGAGTTACACTGTGTTGAGCAGTTTGCTCCTAATTGCAGATTTCTAATTCAGATCTACTCTGGAGGACCCCTGTGTAAAACTTGCCTGAGGTAAACTGGATATAATATCTGGACATGACATAATTGCCAAACAAAAAATCTCCTTAACATCCATTTCCATGAAATGTGGAAAGAGGCTCTATGCTTTTTCAAGCAATTCATTGCATTCATCCATGGAAAGTAAGCATTACAACAAAAAGGGGGGGGCGTCATCCACAACTCTGAGATTACACTGCACACAGGGGCGGCCTGTGACGAGAAGTTAAGGTTTAGCATGGCGTCCAAATTCTATTGTCAAGTTGTGAGAGCCCAATCTAATTCCGGCAATGCATTGAATGTATGTGACACTAGGAACACTTAGTATATATGATTCTAAGCAACATTATTCTTGAAAACTTTATATAATCACAGCCTTTTGTCATCTTCTAATGAGTGAAGCACAAAGTCACACTTTTGGATATAACCCCCATACAATTGGTCTTTTAATGTTCTTATAAAAGCAAAATCGCCCTCCACTAGTTGAGAGTCCCAGAAAGAAAGGAGCTTGGCTGAAGAGAGAATATTCAATACTGCCATACACAATTTGTTTGTCCCGTATGATACACCTCGAGCATCATATTGTATGCAAATTTCAATACTTGTTCAGATGGCAGTGTTAAGATGTATAACCAGCATTTAATTAATCTGACCTGCTGTCTGATAAGCAAGGGGGATATTCCTGTATCAATGTAAACACCTAGAGTTGGTGTCTGCTCTCTTACACCCAGCATTTTTTTTCAGAAAACTTAATTGTACAATTCCAATTACATTACATGGTCTCACAGATGTCCACATTTCACAAAGCGAAAGCATTGGGTTACTCATATGGGGTACTTCATATGAGTAACTCAATGCTTTCCCTTGGAGTACCCCATATGAGTAACTCAAGGCCTTCCATCGTACCTTATTTTAAGATTTACCAAACATATGCCTAATGATATTTAAATAATTTCCAGACATACCTGTTTGACGGAGCTTATAGAAGAGAGTATTGCAGTCAATATAATCGAATGCTTTGGTGAAATGGACAAAGCATACATACAAAGGTTTCTCAAGGACTTGTTGCTTTTCAATGGGGCTTACAAGAATAAAAGCATTATCAATTGTTCTTTTGTCCTGACAAAAACCAGCTTGGAACATGTCATCATCTTCAAACATATTATTCTTCAATATCAATTGACCATTAACTTTAGATTCAAAAAGCTTTCCCAGTGTTAGAACACAGTAATCTTCCTGCAATTAGCAGGGTCTGCCTTGTTACCAGATTTGTGAAGCAGATTAATTATGCCTTGTGACCACTGAATAAGAAAATTACCACAATTAAGCATGTTATCTTAAAGACACAGAAGTGGGTAAGCTAGGGGAGATTTTGCATATTTTAGAAATTTGGCACCAAGGTGGGGCCAGTGTTAAGCTGCATCTGTACAACTAGCTCTGCTGGCATTTACAGCAGTGGTGCAGCAACCTTAGGGTTCAGTGTGGAGATTGCTCTCGCAAATCATGTCATTAGTGATTCACTGTACTTGATTTCTATACTTGGTGGGCTGGAATTGGGCATATGCTTCCCCAGGACTGTCAGAGAGCTGCAGTGCTCCTAGCTCTGATCCAGCTGCCTGGCCAGTGAAGACTGCAGGAAGCAATCATGAGACAAGAGAGCTTCTGAGCCTGACATGGATGATTTTGGATGCTGCCTGAATTGGCTGGGATCTCCTGGGCTTGACAGGCAGTTAAGCACTTTGGACAAAACCCTGAAGGCTAAGGGGACAAGCTAGAGAAGCTGGCCTTCCCTGGAGTTCCATATCCTGGGGCCCCATGCTCATGTTTTCCAGCTTCAGAGGGGGTCCGGAGTACTTCAACAGCAAATTATGCTTGTTTCCAGAAGAAGGGACACTTCCACAGGGATTGCAACTGGTTGAGGCCACTTAGCCCCATGCCCTGTCTAGAAAATGGCCAAGGGCTGAGCCTGAGAACAGAGGCTTGGCCTGGAAGCCGATAAATGATGTTACACAGGTTGCTGGCCCCATCCCATTCTCCTATGAGTGCTGAGAGGTGAGGCTCAGCAGTCCTACACCCATGGGCTGACTCTGTGGGTGCAACTACAAGTTGAAGGTCAATGTGTGGATGCAGTCTTTGATACCGGGGCCAAGATTACAATTATCTCAGAGGACCTATTCACCAAAACAGTTCCTGAAGTGCCTCTTGCTTGCCTACCACTGCTGAAGCTCAGGGGGGTTGACAAGGGCAGCACTGCAGTTGGACAAAAGGAGGGCAATGTTAATTTAGTGCTGTCAACTGGACAGTTCTGTGGCTAGTCATTGTCACACCCTTGGAGACAGATGTTCTTTTGGGACTAGATTTTTGTAAGCAGCAGATGCTGTCATCCATGCCTGAGTGGGCCTGGGGATGGGAAATAGGCCAGTTCTGACCAGGTTTAGGGGTCAAATGGAGTACACAGCAAGCCAGATTCTTACAAAGAAGAACTTACCTTTGAAGCCAGAGACATCCAGCATGGTCTTTCCAGTGCAAGGGACCCTGTCAAGAATGTCCCAGCAATGCTGGAGCAAGTTGTCTTCCAAGATGATATATTTACCGGATCCATGATGGTCTATATGGAGCTTGAAATCTGCACATAAATGGTGAACATGTCACCCCATGAGGTGGTACTGTGGGCTAGAACCTGTATCAGCCACCTCGTGGAGGTTGAACTGGAGGAGAGATTCTCAGCCCTGGAACCTTATTCCTGGGGGGGGGGGGGTCAACCCTCAGAGAATTTTAGTGATGGGGTGACCTGCCCAGATGGAACTCATGACCACTTGGTGCCACCTTGTGGGCAAGGTAACCTGGAATCCATGAATCAGAGGGGGTGGATGCCTCTGGTGACTTGAGACTCTGGACTGTTGGAGGGTCTGAACCATCAAGCTTGTTTCCCGAGGACCTTTTAGTGCACCATAGGCCTATGCTAGTGTAAGCCAGTGACATGCTTGATGTCGGCCAGCAGGAATGTCTCGCTGCCCTCCTGCACGAAAATGAGGGTGTATTTGCCAAGCATGACTTGGATCTTGGATGCTATATTGGAGTCAAACGGAATTGACATTGCCCATACACCCCCATTCTAGGATCGTGTACACAGGAAACCCCTTGGTTTCCAGCATAAGGAAGAGGAACACCTTTGCAAGCTGCTTGAGGCAGAGATTGTCAAGCCTTCTGATAGTGAATGGATGTCCGGTGTGGTCCTTGTCCAAAAGTGTGATAGTGGCATGTGGTGTTGTGTTGACTACCAGCACCCAAATGATGAGACTATTAAGGTCAGTTATCCCCTGCAACAGTAGAAGAGTGCCTTGACACTCTAGGGTGCAGCATGTGGTTTAGTGCCCTTGACTTGAATGCTGGCTCTTCTCAGGTCATGGTTGATGAGCACGGCTGTAAGAAGACTGCCTTGATTACTAAGCATGGGCTCTTCCAGTATTGTTCCATGAGCTTTGGTCTGCGTAACACACCCACCACATTCCAATGTGCAATGGAATTGGTGTTGTGCAGCCTACAGTGACACATGCTCATAATTTTCACTGATGATATCATTGTGACAGGGATGGAAAATAAGGAACATCTAGAACCATCATGCAAGGTCTTTGAGTGTTTTCACCAGTCTGGTATGTAACTGAAGCCCAAAAACTTTTACAGGACCAAGTTGTGTTCCTTGGCCATGTTGTCAGTCAAGGCTGTATCAAAACTAATCTAGCTCTGATATGGGAGGTTTTGGAATGGAAGGCACCCTGGACTGTCAGAGATGACCAGGCATTTTTAAGCCTAAGGGGTTTGTACCAGCACTTTGTGGAGAACTAAGCTGAGATAGCAGAACCCCTGAATGAGGTGCACCTTTTAACTAGGGGCTTCAGCAGGAGTCTACACTTATGGAGCTCAAAGGTCACCACACATACAATTACCCTGGCCTACCCTGACACCAATGACCTTTCCATTCTGGACCAAGATGCAGCCTCCAATAGCACAGAGTCAATGCTTTCTGGGGTAAAGGAAGGGCAGGAGTATGTGATTGCATATGTGAACCTGAGGCTGGATGTTACCCAGCAGGGGTATTGTGTTACATGCCAAGAATTGCTTGGAGTGGTCACTTGTCACTTCTGGCACTATCTTCTAGGCAGGAAGTTTCTGCTGCAAAGAGACCATACCAGCCTCACCTGACTGTTCCACTTCTGCTCACCAGAGGGCCACATGGCCAGGTGGCATGAGAAGATGACCCAGTGTGAAATGGTCATTGAGCACAGAGTTGGGAACCAACATGGAAATCCTGATTAGATGTCACAAAGGGAGGCGGACCCCCCCCCCTCCAGTATTGCTACCAAGCTGGGCAGAATTTGCTGCGACAACTCTGCAATGGGTGTAAGCACTGCACTTTCATGCATGATAGGTGGGCTTGCTTTGAGGAGGATGTGGATGATGTGGTACCCCTGGCAGTCTGAGTGGTGCAGCCGCAGGACAGCCGCACCTCCCCCTCCCCTGCATGGCCAAGTACTAGGGAGGCGCCACAACCAATTGGTAGCCCCAAATGAGCAATGACGATCTACACCATGCACAACTGGAAGATCCAGTCCTAGCACACCCATATGAGTGGACTGAAAAGGGCCTTCCCCTAAAGGAGGACATGTTTGGCCAAGCGCCAGCCCTCTGGAAATTCTGGCTGGCGTCAGGTGTGTAGGAGGGATGTAGTTCTGTTTTATGCCTGGGAAGCTGTGGGTTATACCTGCCTGCTCTAATATATGCTTAGAGCCTTCAGCACTGAGTCTTGCAAACAAGCCATGCTCCCTGTACAGGTGGCCATCTGGAAATAAGGACAACCCTTCACAGGTTGCACCTCCATTTTTACTGGCATGGTATGATGATTGATGCTGAGGATTACGTGAGGGTTTGCCACAAGTGTGTTTCCTCCAACAAACCCAAACATCAGCTTCACTCCACTCTGAAACTATACCAGGCTGGAGCACCTATGGACCGGGTTCATGTAGACATCTTGGGACCCCTGCCAAAGACAAGGTCTTGAACCGCTACATACTGGTGATTATTATTCACTTGCTATGTGGAGGCCTATCCCCTTGGGGAACAAACCACAGTTGTGGTGGCCAAGTTTGTCTCTGAGTTTATGGCAAGGCTCCTGACCCACACCCTTGAGGTCCACACAGACCAAGGAAAAAAATTTACCAGTGAATCAATGAGAAATGTGTTCGAACTGCCACAGATCTCCAAGACACAAACCACATCCTACAGATTTAGCAATAATGGGGAGGTGGAATGTTTCAACCATACTTTGCGCCACATGATCCAGTGTTAAATGAACCAGGGTGAGCAGGATTGGGACACTCAGCTCCCATTGCTCGCTGCGACTTACTGCAACACACCACATGCCATTACTAGCCTAACCTCCAATAGGCGTATGTTTTGGAGGGAGACACAGTGGCTAGGTGACTTTGACTTTAAGTCCAACAGCTGTGATGAGACTTCTTCAAACCCTGCTATGTTTGCACAAGAGGTTATGAAGGCAGTGGAGGAGACACATGGCCTCTCCTGGTTGCAGCTGAAATGGAGCCAAGTCCACATGAAGGGGCACTATGACCTCCATGCGGCCGAGCATTGGTTTGAGGTTGATAACCCGGTGTACTAACAGAATGAAAGGAGATTGGTGGTGAGGAGCCCAAAGCTTCAACCACTTTGGGTTGGCTCCTTCATTGTAGAGGAATGCCTAACCCCAGTACTCTACCGAATCTGTGGCTGGAAGGGGTTAAAGGTACTTTAAATTTAATACACACATGTTACACACCATTATGAATCAATCATAATTTCCACATTTTTCGTTGTAGAACTGGTACTATGTGACCAGATACTGTTTTCTGTCGGAGAGAGGCAGATTTGCATTTGAGTTTACCTACCCAAAGGTATGTGTTTGACTAGGAATTCTCATTTCTTTTCAAATATATTTCCATTTAACATTTCGCATGGGGTGACAACTTCAGACAGTTGCGTTACTTCCACAGCTTATGAAGCTGAAATGTGGCTGTTGGCCCTTTTAGCTACTGTAGATTTACTGAATCGTGCTGCATTCTATTATCACTTACATGTATCTCGCTTACTAAACAAAAACCATGAAAACAAAAGGGCCATGGAAAAATTATTCTACATCGGTTTGACAGGAACAATGTTTAAAATAGTGTAATTAAATTTAGTAAAATACACAAAATACACAAGCTGTGAAATGTTGCACACGAAAACATAATCCCACTGGAACTATATTCAAAGTGGTATTTTCATTTTAGGAACATTTGTGGACAGCTTAAATCATCAACATAAATATGGGGTTACATAATCGGCACATTTTGAGAATTGAAGTGAACTTCTGTGCGATCTTTCGCAGGTTGCAGCATCTGTTCGTCCGCAAGAACTCCGGAGCCGAACAATATGGCACAGGATTGATAATATGAAAATATTGAATTGTTTTCAAGTAAAACTCTTGATATTTTGAGATTTCTTGCCCTGATAATGTGGCTGACCTAAATGTACTGTGGGTGCAGCTAACATTAAACTCATCGTCCATCGACATAAAAAAGTACTCTGAGTAATTACAGTATGCTGATATCAGAATGTAACCGTGGATTGATAAAATGTGTTTAAATTCCAGGCTTACCAGACGCAAAACATCTTGCTGTACTTCGATGACCAATTTTCAGGAGTACAAGGTAATATCAACCAGGTAAGGACACTGGCCAAAGACCCAGTCGCCTTCTCAACCGTAACAACAAGAGCAGACAAAAAAATCTATTTGTTGTGTTTTTGATATTCATGATCTTGATTTGTATATTGACGTCAAAAGAAATTTCGATTGTTCATTATAATAGCGACTTCAGACAACGATGACATATATTGAGGATTAAACATAAAAACACACACGACTCTAAATATTAAGTCTTAATTGTGCGCCATTCTCCATCCCTTTCTATCTTTCTTTATGTACGATGTATGTGTGTATGGATGTGTGTATGTGTATGTATGTTTGTATATTTTTTATGTATGTAAGCATGCATGCATGTGTGTAAATGTGAGTGTGTGTTTGTGTGTGTATATGTATGCTTTGGCCTCTTTCCCACAGTATCTTGTATTTTTGAAATTGTAAGCTGTACAAATGAAAATGAGCCTTGCCTCTTAAAATCATTATGGAAATGAAGATGAAAATTTGATTACAAAAGTCATATCAATCTTTAATTTTCGCAGATCTTCACCAAATTTGGGTGGGGATGTCTTAATCTAAGCTGCTAAAGATACTAGTGGCGCCACTTTAAATTTGACGGAAATTATAAGCCAAAATGTGTTTTAAGATATGAAATTCCATATTTTTGAAAGCAATTGGACTAGACTTGCCAAATTTATAGGATATATAGACAATATCCAATGCTAGAATTTCATATAATATCACCGACTTTGACATATTTTGTGGGGTCACCATGCCTGCAAAGTTGACAGAGGTGATTTTGTAATAGCAATGTGTAGCTTGGACATCAATGGCAATGCCTGCACAACGCCAGACCTATTGGCCTCTTGTATTACATGATCTGGGTGACTTTGCTCTCTTGTCCCAAGGTCACGTGGAGCAAAGTGCCATCTAGTGTAAATTCTATACACTTAATGTACAGAAGCTTTATTTGTTCAGACACCACTTGAGGACTTGCAACTTTGAAATGAAGATGCAGGTGCAACTTAGCCGTGGTTCCAGCAGAGCGTTTGGCTTTCATTTACACGACCAATTTAATAATGACGATGAACAAATATATGATTACAAAAACCATACTGTTAACTATATTTTTTTTCATAGACATGTTGATTTGTTTAATAATCTTAATTTCTGTTATTCCTTGCTTCTCTCTTTTTGTTGCATTTTCGCAGAATAGGTTCCTTGACCACTATGTGGACTACAATGTTGACATTTGGCTTGACAATGGTCCAGTAGGTTTAATAATTATATTAATACTTATATTAATACTTGTAGAGTCGTCAAACCCTGGTTTATGAGTGAATGGTGTGGGGGGGGGGGTTGGAGGGGCTATTATTTATATGCTATGCAGTGGGTTTAGGGGTGAAGATTGAGGCCATTTGGAGAAAGTGTGTTTAATGTTTTAATCCAGTAAGTTTCTCTTTTTAAGAGGATAATTTGTCTGATGGTTTCTAGATGGGGTTGTCCTACAATTTTTTCTATGGGCAAAATTTTTAGATCCTGTCTTAGATTATTGCCTTGGTGGTTGAAATGTCTATTAACTGAGGTAGGTTGATTGTTGTTTATTGCAGAGAGATGTTGGTTTAGTCTATGAGAGAGGGGTTGTGTAGTTTTACCTGTGTATTGAACCTTGCATTTTGTGCACTGGATTAGATACACCACACGTGTGGATTTACAGGTAAGATGGGCTTTTATGGGGTACATTTGTGTAGGTCTGTTGTAGCTGTGGAAGGAGCGACTTTCTTGTAGATAGTGACATGTTTGGCAACGTGTACTTGTGCATTTGTGGGAGCCCGAGTGGGGTTTATAGTTAGGTTGAGGTCTATTAGAATTGTTGACTTCCAGTGGATGTAATTTGGCTTTGGTTAGGTGTTCTTTTAGGTTTTTTTGGTCTTTTGTAGGCTACCAGTGGGTATTTTATGAACAATGGAGCTAACAGAGGTTTTGATAAGAAGTGTTTTTCCCAGAGTTGTTTGATGTCTTTCTGTGTGTTCTGGAGTTTGGGGTGGAATCGCAGTACTAATATTGATTGATTGTTTTTTTTCTTTTTAGTATTATATGTCAGAGTGGCTTCCCTGGGTTTGTTTTTTGCTTTGCGGAACTGTGGTAATATATCATCAGGGAGATAGCCTCGGTGGATGAATGCTTGTTCTAGGGAGTTTAGTTCTGTATCGAGGATCTCTGGGTCTGTAATAATTCGTCGATAGCGAACAGCTTGGCTATATGGAAGGGCTGCTTTAGTGTGTTTGGGGTGGCAAGATGATTTGTGAAAAAATTGTTGTCGGTCTGTGGGTTTTCTGTATAACCTGGTATGTAACTGTCCTTCTTGGACATAAACCAGTGTGTCTAAGAATGGGATCTCTGTTTTTGAGTAGTTGAGTTCGAATTTTATGGACTTATGGATATCATTGAGTTTTGTGTGGAATTTTACCAGGGCCTCAGTGGTGTCTGGCCATATGAAAAACAGGTCGTCTATGAATCTTTTTGAAAAGAGGGGCTTGGGGCCTGGGATTTTTGGACAAAGTTGTTTTAGAAGCTGGAATACATAGATATTTGCATAGTGTACGGCAAATTTTGCCCCCATGGCGGTACCACAGGTTTGAAGAAAATTTTGGCTGTGAAAGTTGAAGTTATTTTTTGTGAGAATGAGTGTCATGAGATCCGAGAGGACTGAGGGGGGCAGGGCTGGTTGGTTGGTGTTGTGTGGGATAGTGTGCATGTGTTCCTTGTAGAAGTCAGTGACTAGTCATATGCCTTCATTGTGTTCGATGTTTGTATAAAGGGAGGAAATGTCTAGTGTGCACAACAGGAAGTTGCCTTGTGGTGGGTTACAGTTGGAGATGTTGTTGAGGAAAGCAGTAGTATCCTTAAGTAAGTCTGGAACATATTTAACTATTTCGCTGAGGTGAAAGTCAACCAGTTCGTTGATACGGCTGGTGGGGCCATCACAGTTAGAGACTATAGGTCTACCTGGTTTTATAGGGCCTGCTTTATGTAGCTTTGGGATGTGGTAAAATAGAGGGGTACGTGGGGTAAAGGAGGTGAGGTATTTAAAACTTTCCTGTGTGATGAGTTTTTGGTCTAGAAGGGACAGTAAATAGGAATCTATTTCTGTTTTATGGTGGTCTGAGGGATCATGGTCTATTTGTTGGTAATAATTTGTGTCGTTTAATTGTCTATGAGCTTTGGTGATGTAACTATCTGTGTTTTGAAAAACAATACCTGATCGTTTGTCTGCTGGTTTTATGATAATACTATGATTTTGTTTGATCGTATTAATTGCCTGAAATTGTGCCTGTGTGAGGTTAGAGTTTGTTGTTGTTGTTGTTGTTGTTGTTGTTGTTGTTGTTGTTGTTTGTAACCGGTTATTTAGGATATTAATGAGATCTGTTTTGAAGTGTTGTATCTCCTGGCAGGAAAAGGGGGGGGGGGGAGCCACGAGGATTTCTTTTTAAACCAGGGGGGAGGTCTTGTATTGTGTGAATCTTTGTGAAAGTAGTATTGCAGGTCTAGGAGTCTAATGAAGTCCGAGACGCTATCTTCTATCATTGCTGGGCTTGGGATTTTGGGGGTAGGGGCAAATGAGAGGCCTTTGTTAAGAAGCTGGTGTTCTGGTTTTGTAAGAATGTGGTCTGAGAGGTTAATGACTAAGTCTCTGTGGTTGAATTTGTCTATTTTGACATTTCTGTGGGCATAGCGCCGTTTCTTTGACTTAGAGCCTTTGATTAGACGTCTTGTTTTCTTAGAAGTTCTATGGTTTGCGCTAGGGAATGGATCAGGGCCTGTTTCCAGTCTGGCTGTGTGGCAGGGTTCGCTAGTGGCTGGATTCCCTGGTGGATGTGGGCGTTTTTTGGCACTGTCGGTGGGGATTGATGTGAGATTGTAGGTATCGACCGTCTTTGGTTTGTATGTGTGGTGTGTGTCTGTGGAATTTTTCGTAGTCTTGGTTGTCTACGGTGAGGAGTAGAGGCTTGTGTGGGCTTACTTGGGTTGTGCTGGTGTACCTGGTTGGGTTGTGTGGGTAGGAATGGGGGTGGGAGAAGAGGTGGAGGTGCACCTGGCATTGTGTATGTATTTTGACTGTGGACTATCTGATGAGAGTGGCTTGGTGGTACCTGTCCATCTCTCGGTCCATGCTGGGTGGGTGGGTGTCTCAACTGTGTTGTCCTATGTGTGGAGTGTGGTTTTTGATGTCTATTAGGACCTAGGGATGTTTTGGTGGGGATGGGGAGGCTGGCTATTGTTTTAGTTGGATGGTGTATATGTGGCTGAACTTGACCATGTGAAAATGGTTGTGTAACTGGTGGCCTGTGTGGTAGGTTAGACTTGGCATGTGTGTTGTGCCCGCTATTGGACTGAGTTCTTGGGGTGTCTTGGGTTGTCACACAGGTAACCCTGGAGGGGCCTGGTCTGTGTTGAAGGGTTGAGTGTGCTGGTCTCAAATGTTTTTGTACAAAGTCTGGTGTGGGCCTGACCTGAATGTCCAACAAAGCCGGAATATGTCGGATGTTGGGTGGGGATTGTGTTAGTGCTGGCTTGGGAACTGTTAGAGGTGGGGTCTTTACTGTGTTTTTGTTTTGTGTAGGGAGGGTGGGTATTTTGGGACTACTCTGTGTATTTGATACCTCCGGTGGGTGGGTGGTGTGCTGTTGGTCTGTTTCCCTTATTTGTAGCGAAGGAGGGTTGTTTTGGTCTGGTGTGTTGTCCCTGGGTGAGTTGTTAGTGTTGCTGTCTATTATTGTAGGGCCTGTTTGTATGTGTGAGGTATTGCATGTTGGTGCTGGTTTGATCTCCTGTACCTGGGTGATGTCCGCTGGGCATGGGCGTTTGTGGGGTATTGTTTTCTGTGTTAACCTTAGAGCATATTTGTCTGCTATGAGTTGAGCTTTGTAAATGGCTCTGTTGGCTTCTACTGTCTGTTCTTTGTTAAGGAGTGCTTCTAGGTGTGCTTTGCTGCTGGCATATATGTCCAGTTTTCTTTTGTAATGGGCCTTCAGAATTTCTGTTATTTG
>CAXHWN010000449.1:36200-62200 GCA_964020975.1 Hermodice carunculata
TTGACCTGCTGTGTCTAGAATTTTGTCTACCTCCTCATCCAGTTCTCTGTTGGGGTCCACAGCTGCTAGTCTTATGTGTGGTTTAAGGGGAGTTGTGTTTTGGATATTTGCTTGATCTAGATTTGATAAGTGGTGGTCTATTTGTTTGATTTTGTAGGACTACAATGTTGACATTTGGCTTGACAATGGTCCAGTAGGTTTAAATGTGCACCTGGTTTGAACAATCAGTATATGCAAAATTGTGCAAATAGCTTATTGAAAATTTTATTTTTCACATCATCTTAATGATTCAGCCTTTGTCCTGTGATTTTCATTATTTGTGTGAAAAATACTATATATTGAAGCCATATTTACTTTTGTCTATAATGCAAAAAGTTGTAAGTATCATATACCAAAATCATGACTATTGAATATCAAACAATGAGTATAGATATGCTATGTTTTGTACTGATTGGAAATAATAAGTTTTTAGATGACAATGGGCTAACATACAAACTGATTTTTTATAAAGAAATTTCCCCAAATGACATTACAGTTATAATATTATTCGACTAAAGTGCAGTAAACTGTATAAAATATGTCCGATGTTATATGCTTTGCACATATTATTGCCTGTTTGTAGCTTATTATTCTCTGAAATGTCCATTGTAACCAAGAAACCCTTATAAAAAACGAAACTTGCTTGTTGTCATGGTAACGAGGAAGGGGTCTGCGTATAACGCGGACCCGACATCAAATGATAATTTGGGGGCTGTGCATAACGGGCGGATTCCGACAGGAAGGTGTTAACAGGTAGAGATAGAATTTTAACATTGCCATAATTATGTATGTATGATGCTGGAGAATTAAATATGCGTTTAAGAGAAGTTGATCTTTTCAAGCTATGGTAATGATGAAAAAATGAAACAGAATTCCAGGCTCCGCATAATATATAGTTCTGTGATGATGGAGAATCGAATGGTCACGAAATAATTGTTTCAGCATTTGAAATTGCAAATAGTTCTTTTTTTTTCGAATTTTTTCATTGTTCCAAAATCGGGCAGCAATTAATTGCCAATTTTATTCTGAAAGATATATATATATATATATATATATATATATATATATATATATATATATATATATATATATATATATATATATATATATATATATATTTATTTATTTATATTTATATATATATATTAATCTCAAAAGATGTATTCATTTAAAATGTCTTGTCAATTTAATTAAGGGCTCCTTTAATTTGAATATCAGATGGAGAGAGGGTGGGAGAGGAAAGCCAGAGAGAAGGAGACAGAGCGTGAGAGATATGGCTGAAGAGCATACTTTGAAATGAATTCTTTATTTGTTAAATACAAAGTTAGATACAACAAAATATTTCATAGGGAAATTGACTAGTATTATCGTAACTGTTCAAGTGATTATATAACGACATTTAAGGAAGGACAAAAGATTGTTTGTTGCGCGAGCATTCTTTTTTCAGATACCAACTGTTCAACTACTCTTTCTGAGAGGATTTAATGGCGCTGAGAATGGCTTTGATGTTGGGCATTGGGTAGCTACCTTCAAGCCTCATCATTATCACCGTCTGAGCATTCGCTATCATCAATATATCCCTACTTAACCTGATAACTGAGGCTTCTATGAATGTGTGTTTTGGTGCCACAAATCCCTTGACTAATCCCCATGTTTTCTCAATGGGTTTGAGTGCATAATTCGGTGGAGGCGGTCTGAAGACAGTATGCTTGTACTTCTCTGCAATGATGTCAGGTTTGGTAGACAGGTGCTGGTTTGTACACCTCTGGTTTGTTGTTGCCTGGAGATACGTCAACTTCCTTGTTTTGTTACCAATGCACCATATCTCCTTTGCGGGTGTTGGGTGATGGGGACCTTGAATTTTCTGCCAAGTGGTTATGGTGACACGCATTATCCATGACGATTGCAGATGTTGCTTTGAGAGTGGGCATCACCGTGCCCTCAAGCCACTGGATGAAAGTGGCACTATTCATCACCCATGGTTGTCACTGTCAGCTTTCTTTCTTTCCTTTTTTGCTTGAAAAACCAAGATGGAAGCCCTCAAGCAGACCATACTTGTCACAACCAGCACGCAGAACGATGCCTTTCTGGCCCCTGGTGGCTGTTATCGTCGGTGGCAGTGTTGCTGAGTAAGCCATTGGCTATGCCGCCGTGTGAACTGATTCACCCATGTTTCGTCGAGATACACAACCAGATAACCTTGTCTTCGAAAGTCTTATCTTTCTATGTACTGACTTCTCCTTGTCATGGTGGCCGAGTCTTCATACATTATTTTCTTGATGGTGTTGGTACTGTGGTATTTTAAGCCAAGTTTGTTCAAAATTCTGCGCGGGGTCTGTCTTGAGATGAAGATCTCAACTTCATCTTGCAGTGCTTTCTTCAATCTGTAGATGGTGGGCAGACTATTTTCGGGGTAGAATTTATGCATTTTCCACCAGATGACAGCCATGGTGAAGGAGTCGTAGGGTGCAACTTTCCGTTGTCTTGATCTTTTTGTTTCAGGCGAGTTGCTGTCTGTTTGGCCTTGGCAAAGAAAAGTATTGACACTGGACTTCGATTTGTCGGGTAGCGGCAGCAACCATATCCAAAGACTTGTGTATAGCAGTTCTTGGTTTTCCCCTCTTAAACTTGTCAAGAAAATAAGCCTTGGACTGCCCGAATACAATCCTTAACGTCGTCAGACAATACTCTCCCACGTTGCAGATAAGGATCCGATGGTGGTAGTGGTGGCTTTTGCTAAATCCATGCTATTTCTATGTGGTTTATCGGCAAGTGCATATTGGGAACTTCTCTATTCTTTCGGAAGTTTCTTGCTGACAATGATACACATGAACACCCTTTCTTTTGAACACAGATTCGCATGTCCGAGGATGGCATTGTATTCCTTATGAATAAATGTTTAGGGTGCCACAAGATCATTGTGATGGGGAAGTTACGTGGATGTACTTTGACTGCACCCAAAACCTTAATATATTGTACAGTCACTTTACATTTCGACAAGTATATTAAACTGACATTAACGATAACTTAAATTCCGTTTAACATGTTGATACGGATATATATATATATATATATATATATATATATATATATATACATATATATGTGTATACACAGACACAGACACATATATATATATATATATATATATATGTATATATATATATATGTGTATATATATATATATATATATATATATATATATATATATATATATATATATATATATATATATATATATATAAAATTCCAAATAGTAAAATTCTTGCATTGGGAGGCTTATAAAATAATTGAATTGTAATAAGTTAGGGACGTATGTATCAAATGCTTAGCATTCAGAATCATACCCTTAACGTATGTAAATTAATCATGTTGCGTCTTTTGATTATGAGTCACTTCCCAATTATAATTACTTCAAATCGAAGCCAATCATTTATCGTAATCAAATAAAAATAAGATCAACATTTAATTCACAGATAGTCCAACAGAAATCCCACATACATGTACATGCAAATTTCAATTGTGAACAATATAAAATAGCCTCAATGCATGCATCATCGTGAAATTTAACATTATGTATATAAATCCAATCTGTATCTGAACCCGATTTGAAGACATTGCAAATTAAAATGTTTGGGACAATTCCGATAACCAGAATTTCAGAGATTGTGACTTTGTTCCATGTCCATGTAATTAACCACAATCACTAATCTGCATGCAAAAACTGAAAATCTATCTACATCAGTTACAA
Source organism: Hermodice carunculata (assembly GCA_964020975.1). Classification (NCBI taxonomy): domain Eukaryota; kingdom Metazoa; phylum Annelida; class Polychaeta; order Eunicida; family Amphinomidae; genus Hermodice; species Hermodice carunculata. The sequence goes on from CAXHWN010000449.1 coordinate 39,991, forward strand.
AAGTTTTTCAGAATATTCAAGATTTCAATTTTTCAATTTGGAGCTTTCATGGCAAAGGTGCCACGTAAAATTGATGTGAGACTACTTTGTTGTGATTGCAAGTGACTGTTAGGCACTATATTTCACTTAATCTCTTTATATTTAGCTGGGACATGGGGCCGTTAAGCAGAAGCAGAGAACTGGAATCTTTTCCTACCATGTGTTTTGAATTCTGGATCGGTTTTTGCGTATTTATTGAACATGGGTCAACCTATCGTTTTGCGAATATCAGTCACATTTGACGGTTTTAATTGTGAAAATGAGGTAGATGTATGGAAATAACCACCCAAAATGTTGTCACGTAGATCTAAAGTCACACTGTTTTCAGAGCATATTTTATAGAATTCAACAAGATATCGGCACATTACAATCCCGATATGAAATGTCGCTAAGTAACTACTTTTACACAGTAAAATTCTTAACTTCAACAGACAAATATTAAAACAGGTGTACAGCGTTTATATTTTCTTAATTCAAGGGTTTGTGGAATATGTGTAGAAAACACCAATGCGATTGCTCAGGATGCTGTGATAATTACGAAACAACGTTGAAAGATGACGCAAAAGAAATCCTGGAAATATGATACCACATGTTGGACTCTGCCAATGGACAAGTCTTTACTTTACTTCAGTATGAATATTTTAGGGCTACGTTTTTGAGGCTGAGGAAAAAGCTTGTGTTCGTAAATATATACATTTTGACACATGAATGAAAAGAACTTCATGCGAGATTCAACTCTTAAACCTTCACTATAATTTAGATCAACGCAAATCCTGCTATAAGCCCCGGAAGAATTACGTTTAAAGTCAGACAGGGCTAGAATAAGGTCAGAAATAAAAAGGCATAAATATGATTGAAATGTAAGAAAACTAAGAAAGCTTGATATATAAAAAGATGATTGTATGATTGAAATGTAAGAAAGCTAAGGAAACTATATCCATCAGATAAAGTAAATCTTCCGTGTATTTGGTAGAATTGTCATGAAAAGGAAGCAGTGCTTCGTCCCGAAAAAGGTCAAATCATCAACCTGACAACGCACTACATTTGGTCAGGCTGCCGGATGCATAACAGTGCAGGAGACGCAACGATCCACTGCAAGGGAGGACGAAGCTTCCGGTCTGCGCACGAGAGAGTGTGGCATGTAGCTGTCAGTAATTGTGAATCAGACAAGGTCAGTACTCAGACACTTATAGCGAGAAATGTCTGATACGTGACAAAAGCATGGCGAAAGGTTCCCATTATCTCTCCTGTAGAGGTCGCTTCAGTCAGGAAGGATAGCGTTCTGTATTTTCGTCACTATTCATTGTAATGTACAACACAACACCAAAACCGCTGCATGGGGAAACGCCAAATTTGCCATGAGTCTGAAAATGGGATTTCATGAGCTACAAACATATGTAATCAATTAAGAGTTACTTTGGTATACATTCTGGTGGGAGTGCACAAATCTGACTTGAAAAAAATTTCGGCGCATTATCTTTGTCAGCCTATGGTCAACACACTTGGAAAGAAATGAAGCGATACAAGAATAATCGCTATAATGTAATTTTATACAAGCAAGACTAAAGTTTTACACATAAATTATCTTTGAAAACATGCAAACAAATGAAATGGAGTGAAGATCATTTTTTCAAATGTAGATCATTTTCATTTGAAGAGAAGAACATTGTTTCTCCTTTGTTGAAATAAACAATTCCTTAACTATGTTTGCGCGCTCAACATTTTGTCTAAATCGACATTTTTGCAAGATCATTTTCATTTGAAGAGAAGAATATTGTTTCTGCTTTGTCTAAATATACGTTTTCTAAACTATGTTTGTACGCTCAACATTTTGTCTAAATCTTCATTTTTGTAAGATCATTTTTATTTCAAGAGGAGATCATTGTTTCTCTTTCGTCTAAAAATACGTTTCCTAAACTATGTTTGTAGGCTCAACATTTTGTCTAAATCGTCATTTTTTTCTAACGTGGCTGTCATACATCATACAGATATAACCGTACATTTGCTGTCACGTGAGGCAAAGCATTTGTTTTCTCTGCATCAACATATTAGATACTGCGTACAATTAGTGTTCATAACAGTACTTTGTTGTCCACAGGGTTTGAATTTACGCTATAACATAACGATGACAAACGGTCCAGACAAGGCCTTCCTGGATGACGGTTATTGTAAGTCCTTGATTTAATTAAGAGTTATGAAATAGATCAGCAATACACATTTAGATTACCTGCGTTGCATAGTACAGCATGGGCAGATTATTTGATATTATGTACAAAAAGGTAAGCGCTCCTTTCATTGGGTTGCAACTTGATAGGACTTTGATTGCTCCGTACAACATTTCTATTTGTAAAAATTTGAAGCTTGCAGTAGAGCCAATATTGTTCTTAATATTCTCCGCAATGGCTGACGTTTATTCTGAATTGGTTATCCTGCATGGGCATAAATGATAAGTTGTGAATTGTAATCTTTCATTTGGTTTGTCACGCAATTGTTTCAAGTAATAGACAAACCAATGAGAGGCCATCCTGCATTCAATATAATACCAACTACTCCCACTTTCAAAATCACGTCATTCTCAGACTTATTTTTCCGACAGTACTTCAAGTTGCTGCGCACTTGCCCTTTTCAGACACAGGAGAAAAACAGCTTTGCAAAAACACGAAAAACCAACAGCTCGCAATCCCAACGTTATCCTCAATGGGTCACCCATACTGGGTTCTCTATGCCATTGTTCCTGCTCTGTTTAAGTTTTCATAGCAAGGGTATGACATCAAATTCCTGACAACGGTAAAATCACACTAAAATTATAAAGGTAAATAGCATCCCTATTACTACAGACCTAAAACATTCGGTAAAGTTTTTACGTGGGCAGTTGCTGATTAAGGAATATATAACGGGCCGATGGCTAATTCCAATGTAAATCTAAACATCACACTTTTCAATAGTATTGACAGATCGCAGCATGTATAACTGTAATATGGCCATGGCGAGAGAAGTCTGCCATCTTTGTGCGAAAGTTCCCTGACCTGTGACCTAAACCAGACTATAATGGCCATCTACGTATGTGACTATTCTTTATAAATAAAGTCACTTGGGCATAATAAAACAACACCGGGGGTGTAGAAAACGATGAGCATAAACGCATGCACCAATATCCCCAGGGAATGCTAACGCGTCACATGACGTCAAACAACTGGATATCAAAGAGTGGTATCCATTACTTTAACTCACGAGTGTATTATCGCCTCCGAGACATTTAGGTATAGGATGTACTTGCTTGATTTATAGCACTTCATGATAGAACGACATTCCCCTGTATCCATAAGAGTGCGTAGAACCTGACCCGTAAGATAAGATAAAGTATATTTGATGTCGGTTTTACAAACATGGACACATAAACTGAAACTTGATGCAGTTGCCACCAACCATTGTAAAAGTCGATATAAAAAACGTTCATCAATACATAGTAACGACATAAGATTATCCGTTTGTCAATAGGGAGGAAAGGCAAAACCCTATTAAAATTTTAGTGTGATATTACAACACCTTAGTTAAAATAGAAATACTAATACACCTAATCCATATCATTTAAAACCACATTGCAGACATGCATGTATTCATGACCAGGGCGAGATTTGGTTGGAATATTTTGAAAGATGCACAGATATATGTAGGTCCATTCCATTTTATAGCACATGTTTAGGCTTGAAATCTCATTTATGCCGGGGGGCAGACTGTTCCATACTTTTGCCACAGATGTGAAACAGAACTCTGATTGTGTCTTTTGACATTGCAAATCGGCGCAACATGTAAGTTACGAATACTGTAATTTGCCTACTCAAAACTAAAGCAAAAAACAAAAAAAAGGCATGTACAGGCGGGGGGGGGGGGGGGGCTGTGTACTGTCATCTGCCGATTTTGGTACATCTGTATGGTAAACAAAGTTAGAAAATTCATTGGTAAGAATATTGAACAAAATGGGGCCATGGAAATCCGTGAGGTAACCCTTTCATCAAAGTGAGACAGCTACTTATAGACTTTTTATTTTGACCCTTTGGGATCTATTTCTAACGACGCTTGATAAGAGAACTTTACTTTCTAACGACAATAAAATTTAGCTGCAAGTAAATCGTTTGGTAAACAGTTGAAAGCCTTTGACAAGTCCAACAGTAATATTCGAGTTAATATAAGACTATCTAGTGATAATCTTCACTACCGTATCAAGCAAAGCATGTTACTGATGCTGCATCGCAAAACAATGTGTCAAAATGTGATGGATAGGAAGGTCACTAAGAAATTATAGACTTTGAGAAAGGATAACTTGAATTATATATAAAATAGGGCAAAATAAAGCACAGCATAACAATGCTTGTTTGGTACAGATTCTGGTAAATATAATTATTCCATTGAAGTTGTTGATTTTGTCATAAAGGTTAATCAAGTACAACAGGAAGTTATAAACAGGAAGTTCAAAAGTATAAAAAGTGTTATAAAATTACATGGATGGAGCTAGCTGATGGTAACATTTAGAAATGGGATTTCCATAATGTCTGCAAATATTCAGATTGGACTAGTTTTATCTGAGTCAAACTAGTGATAACTGCTTATATCTAGATAGGAGCAGTTTACACTGGCACAAACAAGTGGAAAACAACTATTTTGGCGTTGGAGAAGTACAGAATAAGAGTAGAAAAGGGGCTGTCTACAGCCATTTAACAACAGTTGGGGAGAGACTGAGCCAGAGAGCACAGCTAAGCAGAGCAGTCATGGTAAGCAAGACTGGCTTACTTATATGGTACAGTGCTGATGATGGAGATGTAACTGGACAACAATAAACCTATTGCTATAACAGCCAAGCAAAGGTGTTACTTCTGATCGCTACAGGTCCTTATGAAGATTGTTGGACAATAGACATCAACACGAACCTGAGTATGAAAAACAAGCCTATTCAACATTTATATAACCTTGTGTAACATCTACTCCATTAAGAAGAAATCCATTGCGCATATAGAGTTTTGGAGTGGGGTTTTACAACGTGTTCGATGCGATATTGCCATTGCCCATTGCCTGGGGCACAGGGATGTTAATAACATCTCTGACAGTCTGAAAAAGATACTATGTTGAATTTGAAATCTCATTCGTATGGCATTGATGATTTATTTTTGCAATATTTGGACAGTTTGCAAGTATCAATATCACAAATCGTACAAATTGAGCTTATCACCTGGAATCGCGCTTATGCATCCATATTTAAGATGTTGTCTGCTTTAAAGCTTGCACTAAACGTCTTGTTAAAAATGACATTTTAAATGGAAATTGTGGCTGCGAATTTTCAAGATTACATGGCCCTGGACCATAACTTTTCGTAGCGTAAGTTGGGCACTCTCGTATGGTAAGGAAGACCGACTGACTCAATGGCACTCTGCCCAGAAAAAAAAAACTTGTGTAAGCACTGAATTACATATTATCTGAGGCAGTATGTATCATCAGTCTTATAAACTGCAATAAGTGCTAATAGGGGACATCTGGGTTAGTTCTAAATTCACCTGGAGATTGCGCTGCCCATCCTTTTTATGGATGACAGCCCACATCTTTTGGTCACTTTGCATTACCCTCACCTTTTGGAATATAGCAGTCATAAATTTAATCCCACTATATGTTGTCAAATAAACTTTAAACCTTCATTTTATCACACCAGGGTGTAATTGCAGGATGACTTTATATGTACGTCAGATATATAAAGTGATAAATACAAAATTCTTCCTCGTATGCAGGGTGACACTTGCAGGACTTTTAGGTTTACTATAATGTAATGAGCTTTTCTGACCCACTTTTAGACCTGACCCCAAATGGCATGGGTTGCTAGGTGTCACAAATATGCACCATGGGAATAAAAGGCTTTGTATCAAGGAACTAAACCAACCCAGATCACCCCTATTGCACAAGCCAAGAAGCAAGAAGTAAAGGCAGCACGGGTAAGAAAATCATGTAACCTATACTTACTAATACTATGGTCAAGGTGGGTCACATAATACCTCTTGACCTATGGTATATCTACTACTCCTGGCCCATAAACAAGGATTACTACCATCTAGCGTCTTTTCAGTTGGCATTGTGACACCATAGTGTTTAACTACACGGAATTAGCAGCACGTGCTACTGCCATCATACCAAAGCAGTTAGTCCGACAGTTCTTCGCGGATTCTTGATGACTCTATAGTGATTCCTTCAAAGATTTCGAATGATTTCATGCCAACTTTTTATTCTTTCCTTCTCTACAAACACTCATGTTTCGTATCGTACGGGTAGATCATATTTATGTCTCTCATCTTTCATTTTAGCACACCCACAAACAAGATGATTATACGTAACGCCATTAAAATGTATGTTTACTGCACATAAAATTTGATATTGTTTGTTTATTTATTGATTATGTTGGACAGTTAGTTAGTTAGTCAGTCAGTCAGTCAGACAGTCAGTCAATTACTTTCTTAGGGGCGATCATTATTTACGGGTGTGGGGGGGGGGGGGGGGGCTGGGGGATATCGGGATGGCGTACCATCATAGTTTTGTGTCCCCCCCTTAAAAACCAACAAAAATTTGCGCCCCCCGCAAGTCTGTAAAATTTTGTGACACCCCCCCCCCCATTGATCCCTGTCCCAGCCTCATACTGGTTATTGTTGTATGACTTTGCGATATACTGATTCACAATTTGATGACCCTCCACCCCCCCCGCCAGAGTCGGGGGGGGATTTTATGACTCCCTCCCTATTAGGAGAATGTGTAACTCTGCGCCCCCCTCGCCCATAATTGGATAGATAAATTTTGCGACACCCCCCCCCCAAATACTCCGACCCCCCCTCCCCCTCCTCTGGTAAATAATGACCGCACCTCTATTCATAGTACACACTTGACACAGTCAAGGATCGACGTGGGACCAAGTCAATTTACACTTGGAAACACGGTGTGTTCCTCAATCTCTTGACCAGACAGAATTCAATGAAGATAACTTCAGTATGAGACAGACTGGAGTACCAGAATTCGATATGACCTGAAATCATGATACCATTTATAATTAAAAAGTTATAGTCCATCAGCCAACTTCCATCCATATTGCATTTCACTATCAAAAATTAATGGTGTACCAACTATCAGACTAGCGTCAGTCTGATACATGAATTGACCATCCCATTCTTGCTATTCAGGGTACCGTGCGTAAATAAAAAAAAAAAAGAAAAAAAAATCGCTTGTGCGTTAAAATTTCAATCGATATGCCATCAGATACGATAGGCACTGGATTACTTCCTGGTGGGTAGTTTCCAGATAAATAGAACTTCCACCAAGTGACGAAAATCTAGTTTAGTTCAGCGTTTGCAAAATGAGAGAAAAAACTGTGGCCCATAAAATGACTTGCAGTGAGATTTGAAAAGTTCATGCCAGGATGAATCAAACACCTTCCTGAGCTGAGCTATGAGTAAATTTTCGTCGGAATGAAACTTGTTGATACACCGACTAAAATCATTTCTGGTCGAAACTTTACTAATAAGATTACCAAAAATGGGATTATCATCCAAAGATGGTAAGTTTCATGGTTCAGTTTGCAAATATGAAATCCATTTGCTTTCAGTATGGCTGAATATTACAGCAAGGTCTTCACCAAAACTTGAACATATATCCAATAATTAGATATGAAGCAGCAACATTGTCACTGCAAAATGCATGATCCATAATTCGAGGGAAACGTGAGATCCTGAGCCTATCAAAAAGGATAACAGTTCCGTACTTACAAATCAGACAATCCGTGTCCTGGGTTATCTATATGGTAGGAAAATAAAGACAAGAGTAAGATGTGAGGAAAAGAAGCAAGCAGTCAGGCCTATTTGCTGCTGAATGTAACATGTGCCAGTCTCTCTTTTGTTTTTTCTTTTTCTTTGTCTTTTTTTCTTTTTTTTTTTCTTTTTTTGTTTTCTTTTTTTTTCTTTTTTTTAGAATGCCACGTGTCAGCAGTTTCTGTGTCGCGGCAGAGGACCATATTCCCCACAGGTGTGCCCTGCACTTCTGAGCCATTTAAACACCACACGCTGCTTGCATGGACTTAACATGGGACAATCGGCTGTATAGCAGTACATAAAGCAAAGTCACCGACAGATGGCAAATGCAGCCGTCCACAGATAAATCACCGATATCTACCACAATGCCTGATTCAGATGCCTTGCACAGCAAAACATATTTTAAGCAAATATCGCGCTTGTGTTTCACTATGCCTTCATGATATTTTCGATACAGTTTTTGACTATAGACATTAAGAAAATGGCGGCCATGATGTGGACAGCACCTGCACCTTGAGCACGTGAAAATTGCAAAACCACCCATGGCCAGTTTCCCATCACCGCTGATATTTTGTATGTTACAGGTGGCAGGAATAACAAGATGATTATTGGTATAGTGGTGCCTATCTGTCTCACAGTACTCGCTGCCATGGCCGTGATAATAGTTATCCTGGTGAGGCGTTGGCTGCGGCACCGCTCCTCCGCTTCATGTCAAACAGGTACATTTTCTCGTCATTGCTCACTTATGGAAGCATGGAAGCACGTCATGTAGAAACAACTGTTGACATACTGGAGTATGGTCAAGCATGCGTTTGCACATTTGTACTTCATCCTCCTCGCTTTGCAAACGTACAGCCATGGGTTGCTTAAAGACAGATATTCAGTAGGTGCTTGTGCAAAAATCTCTCTGGAGTCCGATTAAGAGAAATAGACACATTATTCACTGGCGCGTAATTTCTCCCTGCCAATGATTATCCGATGGTAAAACAAAGCGAGCAACATTGAGACATTATTACTAAATAAGGTATTAACAGAATATTTTGCATTAAAAATATGGAAATATTCTATTTTCCTAACAAATTGTAAGAACAGCAGTTACAAACTGTATGAAGATGTTATGAACATGTAAAGCTAGTAGACTAACATTGATGTTTCAACACAATATATCTCCATTTAAATTAAGAACAAGCTTTCGTGAGGTCATTATCATCAGTTTTGGTTTCCATATTTCTTGAGAATAATATTTCATCATCCAACAGATGTCCTCGGCACTCACTGCATGCTCCCCTCAGGCAAGCTGTTGTCTTAATCCGGGCAGTTGACAGCTTTCGGTCAGTTCTTGTACATATGTTCATAGACGGTCAACAGAAGATGGCAGTGGAGTTAAAATCTCATAATTATAATACTACCTCTTGGTGAAATGAAATACACATGACGCCACATCCTGTTGACAAAGAGAAGCCAATCAGTGAGGATAGATTTGTTTATCCACCAGATGACCCTAAGCTAGATACCAAGTTTAAGTTACCAGTGGCGCCACTTTAAACACGCATTCTTCAAACAATAAGCGACACTGACGAATTATCACCAATTTGTCAAGCTGTGCGTGCATTCACTACCAGTCCTTCGAACAAATTCGCTGATTATTGTAACTGTATTTGTCAACGTGTATGATATTTCTTCGTAGCTCTGAATGCGATTTGGCTAGTCTGGACCGTTCAGTAACAGGTACCGACACCCAAATTGTCTTTGGTTATATTACTCGGATACAACTTTTATTTTTTGGTGTCTTACCTGTCCTTAAGTCTCTCAGTGTCTACGATATTGAACACTTACAAGCTAATCACTCATGGCCAAGAAATTATGTTACCATGAACATCAGAACTCCATGTACAGGTATGAATATCCAACAAACCCAATCATGATTCCACACTCGCTTTCGTCAATACGTTTGACCTACGGTGGCTCTCAAATGATAATGGGGTGACCCCTGGTGAGCATGATATAGGTCCCCTGCGGATCCTGAGCAAACATGTTAACTGCTCGCAGGGAACTAACTTACCCCGGCTAAGCTCTTGCGATTACATGAAGCGATTGTTGGCGCCAACTACCAGCATGTCTTGCTTGAAGTTCTGCTGTAAACGCGTCTTCAAATTTAATTGCGTTCATCATTTTCCTGAACATTTCAATACCGAATGGTCCAAACCATTGCAGGTACAAGCTACAACTAGAAAATAAGATTTACTTCGCAGCAAATATGTCTGGGTGCCTTGAAAATGAGGATGGTTTGAAATCCTACATTTTGCCATCGTTGAACATGATCTATATATTTTGTATATTGGCCTAATTTGCATAAGTTAAAATGCTGCAACTTTCGTTCTTGGTTCATTGGATGTGACCATATCTACAAACGTATAAACTGAAGTTTAATTCACACCAACATTCAAAACAGTTTTGAACCCATTCAACGTTTTAATTTGTGTTTTTGCCTAATTTGCACACATTAAAAGCCTAAGAATTTTGTTTATATTCATTGGACACAGCTATGTTACATACCTACAAATTAAAGTTGGAATGACACCATGAATAATAGCTTTGTTGCATAATAGTCTCAAATTCCGGATTGAAACTTTTTTGTATTCATCTTATTTGCATAAATTGAAATTGTACAAATTTAAACCTAAATTCACAATTATTTTGAAGCTTTTTAAGATTTATATTTTGCATATTCACCTCATTTGCAGACATTTAACTCCTACATCTTCGGTTCATTGTTCATTGGCCTCAGCACAAAACTATTTGGATTTCTATGTGTAATAGCTTTGGAGATATTCAACTTTTAAAGAGAGAGAGAGAGAGAGAGAGAGAGAGAGAGAGAGAGAGAGAGAGAGAGAGAGAGAGAGAGAGAGAGAGAGAGAGAGAGAGAGAGAGAGAGAGAGAGAGAGAGAGAGAGAGAGAGAGAGAGAGAGAGAATGTCTGGGTTTGCCCTCAGACGTAATTCCTATTACAGACTGAAAAAGTTATTGATATTATGTGAACATAAATCTACCATGGTAATGATGGGAGATATTTCCTCTAATTTTCAACCATCCATACTTTATTATAGTCCATATTAGAGATGTGTTTATCACATTCATATATTTCTTATTGTTTCCAACTCGATGTTGCTATCTTTTCAAAAGTGTGATGATCCAGTCGAAAAGGTGAATAAAGTACGTGAATAGAACGCGACTGCTGTCCTTACATATATCAAATAGAATGCCATTAGTGTTTATCTCTGGACGTGTTGGCGTGCATGTGTGTACTCGTGCCAAATATGTGACTTTATATGAACAATATAATATCAAAAAGTCCGCCAGAGGATGTTCTGTCATTATCATTACCTTAACCATGAAATGATGAACATCCGATTTTTAGCTCAGCTGACTTGTCGGTAGCTGAGCTTATCTTATGGTCCTTCGTCCGTCGTTGTCCGTCCTGGTTGTCCGTCCTTCGTCGTCAACAATTGACCTCATCCCAGAATCGTCAGCCAGATTTACTTCAAACTTGGTGGCAATGTACCTTGGGTGTGTCTCTATCAATTTTTCTCAATTGGTCACGCTCCAGTGATTTTTTTATTTTGTATGATTTTTTTGTTGTTATTTTGGGTGCAAATCTTCAATTATCTTCTCTGAAACCGCTCACCAGATTGCTCTGATATCACAAAGGAATCCTACGGACTCGTAGTTCTGAAGTTGATTGGATGGCGCTGCGATCTTTTTTCTCTTGTTTTTTTTTTTTTTTTTTTTTTTTTTTTTGGTATTGTGGCTTTTTGCGACTTCTTCTCAAGAACTGTCACTCCGATTAAGTTGAAACTCGGTGGATATGCTCCCTGTGGAAGGGCCAAACAAAGTTGTTTACTACAATTTATTGCTGCGGATTCCTGATTTTTAACGATCTGTTTATTTCAATTCGGGTATTTGTCGGTAAAAGAACCTTTCCTATTGATCACTGTGTAAGTCAATGCCCATTCTAATGCTGATTCACGGTTTTGACTTCTTCTGCGAAACCGTCAGTCAGATTGACTTTAAACTTGGTGGCAATTTATGATGGGTCTCGAGCAGCTTTGTTCAAATGGACAAGCTAAATTGATTTTTGTTTTTTTCCATATAAATTTCCTTGTTCTTTTTGAGGCAAAACTTTAAGAAAATCGCAAGGCTATAAGTACACGCCAGCTGAGCACAGCAAGCTCAGTCCTCTTGTTTTTTGTTTTTGTTTTTGCAAAAATCGGTCACCCGGTCCTAATAACATGTCCACCGATGGAGTAATACACTATTTGCGGAAACTATTAGCAATTTTTTTATTTTTGCCGGAAGACAACACTTTATGGGGGAAAAAACATAGAAGATGCACCTTTTGGAAGTATATGAGGCAATCCAGGGAATTATGAAAAAATGATAGTATTTATATGTTGTTCCAGCTTCAGATGGACCAGTAACCTCTTAACAATTGGGCCAATAGCACAACAACGTTTGGAGCCATTTCAACCCGAGCCTGTGCCGTGTGTTTCAAAAACCAATCACCATTCTCACCGTAACTGAGACTACAGGAGACATTTAGAATGCTAAGTATATATCTTCCAGATGAAACAGTTGGGCCAGGTGCCTTTTTGAACCCCAGAAACTGATGGTGTTCATGGTGCTAGCAGGAGGATTTTCCCTAGTATCCCACGTATCTATTGTCTTATCCTGCGCTTGCTACACCTCCCTCCACGGTACCTGCGTATGCATGCTAGCACGAGGGTTCTTAAAACACAAAAAGAGCAGAGTGCTGACACCGGACCAAGGAATTCACATATGTTTTGACGTTGTATACCAGGAGATCAGAGGCCATCAACCATCAGTGGCGAGTTGTGTTATGCTGGACATCAAACCACTCTTCCGTTCAGTATTTCTTATACGTTGTATATATCTCAGCGACACAGATAATAATATGGTGTAAGACACAGTTACTCGAGTGAGTCCTAAAGGGATCTAAGCATCCTGTGTTTGCAGCGCTAGCAATGCTTTACACAATTCTTTGAAACCCAAATACATGTACTTCTCTGATAAAATCATACATATCTATGTGTGTGTGTGTGAGAGAGAGAGAGGGAGAGAGAGAGTGAGAGAGAGAGAGAGAGATACAACAGTCCAACTATGTTACTTTGATATTGGCAGTCTCACACTGAACTGCCAATCATCTTGGAGTTGTGCTTATCTTGCTTTACTATTTTCATCCGCTGCTCAGAGAGACATGTACGGGTAAAAGGCTCCGAAACATGTTGAGTAGTTGCCCGCTGAAGACCCTTTAATTTATTTGGGCTAATACAGCCTATGTCAAAATTTTACAGAGGAACGTGTGCAATATGGACAATAGAACCTCTGTGCAGATTAGTTAGACAGGGACAGGTTAGCTTATGGAGAGTAAAGAGTTCGGACTGCGGAATAGGGTAATGACTACTAGGAATTGGTTTTGGACAAAAAGACACAAATACAATAATTTAGGGGCCCACGTTCTGTTAAGGCAAGGTGGGTTAAACGTACTGTGAGACGTGTATTTGTTGCAATCAGACATTATTCAACGGCCTCAGAGGAATCCATTTTGCCCAGCTTTATCAAGGGAGTCTGCACATACTGCGCTGGGGCTTAACTGGACCCTAGGATGTGGCTGTGCCTTTGATGTCAAATGACGAAAAACTTAGTTCGCACCCCTTAAACACATGATATTGATAATGGGTGAAGCACGCGAATTTTAATGTAAGGCACATTATCAAAATATGTATCACAACATTAAAGAATAAATTGATAAAAAGGATAAAGAAATACAATTCTAAAGTTTCAATATTTTGCTGCCAAAGATCCCCGAAAGTTGTCTGAGGGAACCATAATATAAAGTGTAACCACTGTGTGGCGCCGAATGTAATTTTATCCAAATGTGCAATTAATTGATTTGATATATCAAATGAATTTTGAATTGCATAAAGATACAAGACTGGCTTAGCTAAATATGCACATTTATTCTAATGTTATACGCTTAGTGCTACTTAAATTGGGTATAAAACAGTAAAGCACTGTAAATGGGATACAAAATAATGCAGCCTAATATGTGGTGCTTGAACTTTTGCACTTCACAAACTTACATCTATCTAGATTTGATAAATCTGACAGAATTTATACGTAAATTGATATTTTATGTGGGAGCAATCAGCTTGAGTTCCCATCCTGTCAGGTTTGAAAAACATAGTTCCCAAAATGTTCTTCAATGGGGTAGAATTATGACACACCAGTTGTACAAGATGATCGGCTGGTGACAGGGTCACCTACGCCACTAAACGTAATTTCCCTTATAAATTAATATTAAGTACAGAAGCAATCAGCTTGAGTTCCCATACTGTCAGGCTTGAAAAACATAGTTCCCAAAATGTTCTTTAATGGGGTCGAATTATGACACACCAGTTGTACAAGATGATCGGCTGGTGACAGGGTCACCTACGCCACTAAACGTAATTTCCCCTATAAATTAATATTAAGTACAGAAGCAAAGAAACAAATCTTTCTTTTGCTAAAAAATTTTAACCGATACAGAGTTGATTCACAATATGCATCTTATCATACAGAAGTTGCTCTTATTCTTCTGGCAATACTCTAGGGCATTGCTGTCAGTTCACAGCACCTGTGACACTTCAGTACGCCTGCTTATATTTATTTTTTCAGCAGCTTGCCACTCCATGACGCCAGCTTAAGTTGATAGGGAACCCCTGCGGTAGACTAATCACTATCATCGTACGCAACCATAATGGCCCAGGTTTCACCAATCAAAATTGGCCTACTATAGCCCTTATGCTACAGTGTTCATTAGGGTCATTTGAATTCTACATGAGCGGGTCACGGAGAAGAGATTGAGGCAGCGCGATGTAAACTGTTCATGCAGCCCTTGGGCAAGCAGTGAACTGTTTCAAACGAGCGCAATCTGAATCCATTCCTCATTACCTCGTCATGTGGATTTTATTTCTCCTGTAATGGATAAATTACAAGTGCTCGTCTAGATCCATGCATGTTTGACCTGCTCCATCGTTATGACTTTGATGCTGATTTTACGACGGCCATCTTGTGCGAGGCAGTCTCTCTTGGACCAATGGTCCAGCTTTATTTTCGTGCTCCATAAAATGTCAAGCTGTGAACCGAGTTCCGGGCGCTGACTTTGGTATATAAACTTGATTGGATAAGAAAATCTAATGAACAAACAGGTTCAGCTCTTTTATCGCTCTGGTCGTAAAATCGGCACAGTCGAAAAACTTTACCGATTTGGTTTCCCTTATGGGAGAAATAGACCGAAGGAAACCGTGAAAATGTTGTGACAGACACAGTTCCAGGCATGATGAAGACGGCGCGACACAACAAAGTTCCTCCACGGGTAGGGTTTTGGTTTAAACATATTTTATTGGGCATTGCAGTAAATATCATAACAATAGCAATTCAAAACAATTGGGAAAGAGTACATAGTCCCATGTAAATCTCTATTACTGGAAAGGACAAATGAATAGAACCATACCAGACACACAAATACACGCAAAAGACGACTGGCACCCAGATGAGACAGACAGTAGGGCAAGATGTTTACCACTAAAGTGATAAATAGACCAACCATAGATTCAAAATAAAGTACATACAAATAAAAATGGTAATATAATTTGCAAAATCAGCCAATACCTATAGTGTTAAAACGATCCGTCCTGGAAATATATTCTTAACCTGCTAGAAAAATTTCCACATTTGACTGAAGTGAAGCTTCACAAGAGCCATATAATACTGTTTGTAAGGTAAATGGTGCAAAGCGTGAAATTGAGTCATGCATAGCTGATCGTGAGGCAGCATATTAGGGACAGATAAAGAATTAATGCTATGTTTTTTCCCCAGGTGAGCCACAAGAACATTTAGCTGAATCCTTTACACCAATTTTAAATAAATGTGAATTTAATTGACTTGCATCTAGACGGTGACTTGTTTGTTGAATTGAAATAATCTATCGTCAATGTTATAATGGAATTTTATTGGACGAGGGATTTTTTTTGGATTATTTTGGATTCAAATATCGGTAACGAAGGAGAATTCCGAGTCTCGAGGAGAAGTTGGTTCCAGAGCCTGGCTGTAGAAGGAAAAAAATAATGTTTCAAAAAGATCGGTTCGAGCAAAAAATAAGGAATATCAAACTTTTGACCGGTATCATGGGTTGAGAACCTTGAGTAGACGCAATATAAATGATGGAGCATACTGAATCGGGAGCGAGATTGTTAACAAGTTATATATTAAAGTCAATTAGGATATTTCCCTACGTTTAGCCAGAGTCAACCATCCGGTTTCTTCGTATAACTTAGCATTGCTTGATCCATACATTGCACCAGTAACAGTACGAGCGACATCAAATTGAATACTTTCAAGTCTTTCATTATCATATGCTATACAGCCACTCCAAACTGGACTACCATATTCCAAAATTGTGCGTATAGAGGGGATATAAATAGTTTCCAAAGTTCTTCTATCCAGACCGAATTTTACATTCTTCATTATGTTGATCAGTTTGCTTGATTGTTGCAAATGTGGGATACATGATCATACAAAATATCCGTCCAAACATGTCTGTAACAGCCAAGTAGCACACATTGGAGTTTTGTTATGTGCGTAGACAGGTCGGCAACGTACCTTAACACTCCCCCAAAGATTGAACTTTACCAGCACCAAAACATGTCCCAACACGTCTTCATAAATATATTTTTCTTCCATACCGAGTTTTGCTTTTACTTGGGGTATACTGGCATATAAAAAAAAGAGAATGGCATCGGTTGCTGGTAGCGTAATGTGCAATGTAGAATTTGCATTGAAATCACACCTGCAATTTACATTTCACTGGAACAGCGAACCAATGGACCAATCAGAGCAGCAAAGCGTAAAGAGCAGCGTGTAGGATGTGCATTTAAATAACGTAGGCATATATATGTCCTGGTATTTGAAAACAATCAACCAATCAAAGCAATTGACTTTAAACCTGTGGACCAGTAAGAGCAAATAACTAGCAAGGAAGCGTACAGGTCATCGTGCGCTGGGCATTGAAATAACATAGGCATGCTTATCTCCCTGGTACTTGAAATCAATTGACTTATCGGAGCAATTCTCTTCCCTGGTGCTACACAGGATACATAGATCATCCCATGGAAAGATCAGTGTCCTACCTTGTACAGTTCTCCCTCTAGCCATATCTTCGCTCGACCCTTTGGGTCTCCGGAGAATGCGGGCTGCGGGGGGGGGGGGGGTGTACAGAGTAGGAATACTGATCTAGCCATAGGATAAACACTACGAATATTCAGTATCATATTGTTCCATCCCCCCCCCCCAACACACACACACACTCAAAAAAAAAAAAAAAAAAAAATGAAATGAAAAAAAAAAAAAAAAAAAAAAAAAACTTGCTTAAGGCATCAAACTTATACTCGAAAATACAGCTGCAAAATTTGCCAGTATCATCTTTCTCTGACTTACCCATCTCTCAAAAAGTCTCGGATGTATGAATCCTTTTCGAGCAATATTTTTCCGGAACCTTGTCGCCAAATAGATTAATTTTGTGAAAAATGTAGATAAGACCTATTATAATAGCATATTGCAAAGACTTAGTCAGACCATCGAATGATTAAATGTGTCTTATTCTTCACCTTATACGTATATTTAGTAACGTGTGATCTTTGTAGTGACTCATCGGTGCCAATCCACTGTTATTTGTACGAGTTCCTAACTAAGTAATAAACAGATAGTGTCTTGCAATTATGACAAATTTTTCGTGATTACGAGATAACTATATCGTAGTTACGAGATAATATATCGTAATTACGAGATATATAATTTCGTAATGACGGGATACTATCTCGTAACTACGAGATAATATATTGTAGTTACGAGATAATATATCGTAATTATGAGATAGCTATTTCGTAATTATGGATAATTATCTCGTAATTATGCAATAGTACCTCGTAATTAGGAGATCAGTATCTTATAATCACGAGGTATTTATTTCAAGACTATGAAACATAAGTATTTAGTTTACGAGTACATTAAGGGTTATCTTACTCTTTCAGTGCCACATTTAGGACTGAATTAACACTTTTTGCGCGGCTCGCACCGGCAGCAATGCTCCTGAGTGTGTCGAGAAAATCTGCGTTATCAAAAGACACAGCTTTTGAGCTGGACTATCATATTCCATGTAACTACACGCATGTTTGTACTTGAATCAGAGGTCTTTTTACAACGCACATGAGTCTAACACCCTTTAAATATTATAAATCAGAGGAGCCCATTTTAATTCATCTGACATCTGTTGCAGCTGGCACTGAAAGCTAAAAACATTCTCTCCAGACATGAAAAAAGCATGCTGCACCATGGAATCTGAAAAAAGCCTCCAAGGGATTCCCTATATGCAAAATGATAACCCATGCTTCTTTGGTGTAAAATGTCTCAGCCAGAATGCGTGTGTCGTATATCCTATTTTCACAAAGGCTGCAAAACCAAAGGCTAAGGTTAACAAAGATCAGCAACACAACTAAGTTTCGAGCTATTCTTGTATTAGGTGAATAGCCTCGATGCAGCCCATCTGCTAAGCACACCGTTTGCAGAGAAGCCTGCGTTGATTGTAAAATAGCGTGCACCATTGTAAGCCATCTGGTATCATCATCGATTGTAAAGCTTTTAAATTTTGGAGATGCACACAAGAAAACACTCGCTATAAAACTCAACATTGAAATAATAAACATGCCGATGAGGGCAATATATAACAGAGCTTTATCCAAGTGGGCATCACTCTGTCTATTGTATCCGTGCTTACGTAGAATAATTGTTGCAAACAAAGCGCAAAAACTGCCCAAGGTCTGAAGAAAGAGGATCCAATATTCATATAAGTGAGACGCTGTGCCTAAAATGTAAGATGACTGATCCAAAAAAATAAAAATGGTTAAAATGGCTACACTAGCCATGATAATTATGCAGCCAGCTAGCAAAGCAAATATGTTCTTCATGCATCCTGGCTGCAAGCCGTTTTGCCTTTGGCATGAGGGCTCCTCCTGAAGTTCAAATGTGTCTGCTGGAGGCGTCGAACGTCCAATCCGAGTCCACTGTGTGTAGAGAACACCTGCCACAAAAAAAGCTAAATTACAGCTGCCGGGAGTTGATTTGAGAACCTCACAATTTCTAACTTGTGGTAGTTCACGATTTCAATTTATGCCATGCCAAGTGCGTGTATTTTCAATTAGCTGTGTTTTTCAATGGTTTCTGTTTGTGGAAACCTTTTCAATGCTCTCAAAACACAACAGAAAATATTAACAAGATTCGCAAA
Source organism: Hermodice carunculata (assembly GCA_964020975.1). NCBI lineage: Eukaryota > Metazoa > Annelida > Polychaeta > Eunicida > Amphinomidae > Hermodice > Hermodice carunculata. Next base: position 59,256 of record CAXHWN010000449.1, read on the forward strand.
GTCTTTCATGTCGCGTAACTTGTACAGCATGTAAAGAGCTAAGGGTCGAAAAAAATATATATAATTACGTTGCAATGTCGTTGTGATAAACGAGATAAAAGTAAATTAAGTCATTGCTTATCAATTTGCCCCCCTCCCCTCCAAAAAAAAAAAGAAATACAAAAGGAAAATTGAAGAAAAAAGCAGAAAACTTATGATTGTGTAAGATAGCACAGGGGAAGCAAGTCCAGTTTTAGTCAGCGTCTGTTCATAACTTTTGTGGCAATTCCATTTTGTGGAAGATTTTGAGGGAGGGAGGCGCAGGAAAAAAAAAAAAAAAAAAACTCTACCACAAATGTTACCCACAGAAACAGCCACCACGGTGCATTCTGTTAGCAAGTTCCAATGCCTTTAGAAATGTGAGGCAAACTGCGATATTTAAAGATAACGCGCTTATAGTGTTGTCCCTTAATTTCAATCTTCCGAGTGAAAACTAAAAAAAAAAAAAAAAAAAAAAATCTGTCGACACTTTTCCTTCTTTGCAAGTTGTCGGTTGTAAACTTATGCAGCGGAATTGTGGAAGATATGCAAGTATAACAAAAAAATATAATTCTTTGATAATTAGGCCTCCGAAAGAAAAAAAAAAAGATATGAAGAAATCCAATCATTGTGGTGATGATCGGAAATACCATATAATGTAAATACGTCAAAGACAATTTACAAGACGAAAATGATTGTGAGAAAGTGCTTACAGCATAACAGTTAAAGCATCATGTGGATTTTAAGATGTAGGCGCCTAAAATGGGCACATTTTCCAATACATTAGCGACCTGCATTGTGGTTGCTTAACTGGATACATTTCTCATTTAATTTACAGCCAAAATGATACACTCCTTCTTTCTGCAGAAGTACAGATGTACCGATTGGTATAAGCCCATAATTTTTTTTCGTTTCAGAAGAGTAATACATATGTTGTTTTTGAAATGTAAGTGCCAAAAATGTGTGTGTGTGTGTGTGTGTGTGTGTGTGTGTTATTCATCGTAAATTTTGTTGTATCGGAACTTACCTAAAATTTGTGTTAACAATTTTCTATTAGTGGTATCAAAGCAAGTGCCATTTTGAAATGTTGGTCCTCTTGTTGAATCGCCTCCCATATATTACTTTTGGTGATGAAGCATTGGGCTTTGCCATTGGTGTGTGTGTGTGTGTGTGTGTGTGTGTGTGTGTGTGTATGTGTGTGTGCGTGCGTGTTTTACTTTTGTCTCTGATTTTCGGAATGTTTTTCTGCAAATCATGTGAAATGTGCCACAATTTGGTAGGAAATTTAATAATTACAGGGTCATAAGAAGAAGCAAGTATATCGTTGCTGGTACCTGCTGCTATCAGGCTGTTTTCCACGATACAGGGATACGCCAAGTCAGCAGCGACCGTTGCAAACTTGAAAAGCTTGAAGGAGTAATTAGACCCTGCGGAGTGGTAAGCCGGGTGTAATAGTATGTCCGATGCTTCAAATATAAAGATAGACATGGCCATAGACACAGCTGTACTAAAAGTCGGGTTGGTGCAGTGGACGTTAGACACGAAGGGTACTTATGGCGGCATGGTATAAATTAACATGGCAAATACGCACAATAAAGTAGCACCCCCCCCCCCCAATAAATAAATGAATGAATGAATGAATGAATGAATAAATAGATAAATAAATAAATAAATGAATGAATGAATGAATGAATGAATGAATACATAAATAAATAAATAAATAAATAAATAAATAAATAAATAAATAAATAAATAAATAAATATATAAATAAATAAAAGCATCCACAGTTGCCCCTCCAAGAACATTTCGGCCAAGAGTTAAAAAAAATAAATAAATAAAATAAAATATAAAAAATGAAAAAAATAAAAAGAAACAAAACAAATAAAAGTATGTGCACCTATAATCGCAGGCATAAACAACGTTGTTCCTTTACTTATAAGTTGGTACCACAGGGATCACGATTACCATGACACAAAACAAGGCATAAATATACATTTTTTCAGTCACAATGATTATGATGATGTAGTTGATAATACTCACGATAACGACGACCATGATGGAAATAAGCATGTGGGAAAAGTATGGAACATTTGTAGCAAATATCGAAATAATGCGGGTAAAAAGCCAGTATGATTATAATGAATAAAAGCCGTCCATAAGATGCTTCGTAAGTAAAGATAAGTAAATCCCCCCCCCCCAAAAAAAAATATGTACCTGAAAGTTTAAGCATCGGCAGTTTTCTACTAAAGTATATGATGGACAGATGGAAGTATTGTTATTCTTTAAAAAAAAAAGCATAAGGCAAAAGCCAAAAAGTACAACTACCATCTCCCCATCCCCCACCCCCCCCAAAAAAAAAGAAGAAGAAACACACACACACACACACACACATGCCAAAGTAAAATCCAGATGGTTATTAAAGCAGCCTTTGCTGAAAAAATCAACATTTTTTTTCGGCCCATCGCTTTTTTCCGGAGTGAGCTTTCCATTGGTGAAAAAAAGAAAAAACTCACAATAAAGGGACGGCAACAGCGTGATTTTTACAGTGCACCTATAGATAATTAATTGCCTAAGTATATTCCTGCTACGTTCGAGGACGATCAGTCAATAGTTGTCCATGAGTTTTATTACAATTGTGGACGGACGAATTGAAGCAGGTGAGGAAAGCATACTATATGTTAATTTGCGAGACGAATTAGATCGCTTCACGAAAATGTGACCACTGGTAAATGAACGCAGGAAAAATATGTAAGCTGAGATATGATAGGATACCATTGGTACATATAAGCAAGGCCTATGTGTATTTTGGATAAAGGTTTCAAAGTGGAGACCATGATATATTTAATATAGTCGAGTTATGCGTTATAACATGCTAGCAGGAAATCCGCGCATCGGCTACATTATGATACTGGAGTATAGCCCGGGC